>VDFB02094863.1:0-65182 GCA_007258455.2 Sequoia sempervirens
CACCTAGTAAAAAAAAACTTGGTGCACTTTCTAATTGTTTTGTCCTTTTAAATAAAACAAAATCTAATTTAATGAATTGTACCTCCTTTCTAATATGTTGACTCAAATTAAAAATAGGCTGCCACCATCTACGTTTAGTCTTCACTCTTCTATAGTCTCCTTTCCAAAATAAATTGACCATGCAAGATTCAATGTCCAGTTTTAGTTCTTAACAATATAAAAGAGTGAGGAGCTTGCACTATTTTAAGCTATATCAACCAAAATGGAAGGAATTATTGAAATTTCAAGTATGAAAGAAGTCATCACTCATACAGGATTAACAATGAAATATTTTTAGAGTTGCTATTGTCCACCAAAAAGTCTACAAAATAAAGGATTTATATGATTTAGAGCATACATAGTTGTGATTTTCAGTTGAGATTCGGTGCAAAAAAGAACACTATTCAAAGTGGTGGATTTCAAAAAGAAGGTAATGAGTAGATGTTCACATTCAAGTAGGGTGTTGATCGAACAATCAAAAGTTTAGAAACCTTTGAGTGTTTGCTAAACTTCATCAACAAAAAAGCATTGTCAATATCAAATCATTATGATGTCACCAATGTAACAACCTATCCGGTCTATAGTTTGAAAATTCAACTGTCAACTAACTTTCAGCTGAATTGCAACTAACTTGTTTTTGAAACTAGGGTTTCCAACTCTTATTTTTTTATTTTTTTTTGAACTAATTCAAACATGTAACTAACTTTTGAATTTTCAGTTTCAGCAGACATGTAACATCTAACTGTTTTCCACTAACTATTCACGGTAGATCAATAACTAAATAACTATCAAACTAGGGTTTTTCCTTTGCAGTTAGACGATAAAGAAAATCAATTCTAATGTTGTAACATTATACAAATCATCATCTAACTTTTAAACTACCAATTCTAATTGAAAGGAAAATTATTAAATGTAAACATATACAGAACATTACAGAAAATTAGTAATTACTTTTCCTTGCTTCCAAAAAATACTGAACAAATACTACAACTTATAAACAAATGTAACAGCTATCTTTCCAGGGTTTAAGAAATGAAAACAACTGCCAGCTTTCATCCGGCTATAACTAACTAGCTAAACCATCAAGGATTCCCATTAAACCAATAGATGAATAGAGGGAAGGAAATATCTTCTTTATATTCTTATACCAAATTCAAACCTTTCATTTCAGCAGAATGATTCAAATAACTGTTTAACTGCAGAATCTTTCAACTAACGTTTAACATAAAGAATAACATTCATTGCATAAATGAAAATAAACCTTAATGAGCATTGTATGTACCTGGATTTACGAGTAAGAGAGGATTACATTTGACATCATCTTCATGCTGTTATACTTGGGAATCTTTATCAAGGAGGGAAAGGGAATTATCATCAGGGGCTTTACCGCCCAGCCAAGACCTACTGGTCCCCTGAGTTTCTTCAACTGAAGAACCCACCCTTCACGAGGGTAATTCAACAAGGATCAATTATCATCATGTCTCTGAACTTGGTGTCATGAACCTATACCGTTGGTTGATCCCTCCTTTGTAGGTACCTCCTAACTAGAAGGATCATTCTGACCAAAAGTATATATGGTTCATGATAGCTGACAATTGCCTAACTGGCTTCATACCTTGGCCAAGGATTTTAATATTCCTGGCACTCCTGTGTCGTCAACACTCTCACCTTTGCTCGACATGATAATACTCTATTCTAGTTCATAATATTGTAACATCAAGTTTGGTTATCTTTCTTTTCTTAGTTTGAGGTTTAACTTAACCATAGGGTTTATATCAGGCATAATAAGAGAATCTTGGCACATTGTCAATCATATCCTTTAAGACAATCGGTTAACTTAACTCTTACGAAAAGAGAAGAGACTTGGCCTTTAAGAAGGTTTCAATAGGTTAATGGTCTCAAAATGAAAAATAGTGACACGGGTTAATTTCAGAATTTCAATACCGAGAGGAAGAAGGTCACGGCTGGATCATTAGGTCATGGTTGGATCATTAGCTGTTAAGACCCAGAGAAAAAAATATATTTCACGGTCTCCATTTCAAATCAGTTTGATGACTGAAGACGGACTCCAGGGCAAGGCAACAATACACAAGATTAAACAAGAAAGTTCTTCCATCGAGCATAGTTTGAAAAATAAGCAAGAAACAAACCGTGAGATTCTTCCAAACTTATTATACCCAATTTACTTCTCTTCAAGTGATTGACAAATCAAGTCTTACTCTTAGATGAGATCGATATCAGGGTGTGATGCTCAATCATGCCACTCAAGTTTTCCAATTAGGTGAAGTATCTTTAACTGAGCTATAGTGATAAAACTGGAATTATGAGAACCAAAGAATTTTTCCTTTTCACATAAATCTTAAGCATTAAATTTTGTTTTGGAGCTAAGGAAGGAGCATTTAAACTATCTCTGCTTAAGGTTACCCACAGATCAGGGTTAAGCCAACATCTGGCCCTAATATTCTAACATGATTCAGTCAGCATTAAGGATTTTGAGTTTCTATATGATTAAGAAGTTATATCATAACCATAAGGTTTTTACATAAAAGAGATAGATTTGGCTTCGAATATTCTTATTTCTTAAATTTATTTTTATTTATTAACAGGGATTCATCTTGCATCTAGGATTCCAACCAAGAAAAGTTCATTCAAATTAATAGAGATGAGAAGGAGACTAGAAGGGTTCAAACCAAAAATTTCCCTTCAAAAATACATGGGCATAAACTATCTTCATCAAGGAGGAACACTTAACTATACTCCGTTCAAGTTGTTCTCAATTTTGATTTAACTCATCCTTAGTCAAATTGTAAGACATGTTTTGCTCAAATTCGAAATCTACAAAATTGCATAAGTTTAAGAATAGATAAAGGAAGTTACTCCACTCAGAATGACTAAGAATATTTATAAGGAAGAAATAGATAAAGCCCTGACTCGGATTTTTAGAATAAAATAGAGTTAATACTAAATCGGGAGTAGCTCAACTAAAAAGATTATCAGTCAAGACATCGATATTCATATTTCTTTTACAAGAAAATATTATTCTCGATTTCATGTTATCAAAGTTGAGAAATCACAAAATACTTCCATACGTGCCTACATAAGTGATGTAAAACTGGAAAAGGGGCCCACACTGGAAATCTTCCATCGAATGGTGCAGGTGACTCGACTTCTTTCCACGTCTTCCACTTTTATCCGACTATGAGGAACCCAGGTTGTCGCCTTCAGACTTCGTCCTTGCAAAGAAAAGCACTGAAAGAGAAACGAAGGAAGAGCCGCCCAAAAATGCATGGAATAAGTGAAAGGCTTAACCAAATGGAATGAGACTCCCCGTTCAAAGATGAAGAAATGTGACTTAGGAGATAGCCGAAGTGAAAGCCAAAGCCAAAGCCAAACACGTGAATGAGGAAAAACCCCCGAGGAGATGGAGATGCTGAGCGGATGATATAATGGATCACAACTGCCCAGCCAAATACCTAGAGCAAGTGACTGTCCAATGGCATTATGGATGTTTCCTACAAGAAAAGAGGCATGACCCGCTAGTTGCCAAAACTATCGAGAAAAGCCAACCTAAGAGAATTTCCATATTGTGAATGCTAAAGAAAAGACAAGAATACAAACTGTGAATGAAAGAAGTAAACAATACGAGGTGAAATGTCAGAGAATTTGTAGATTCCGAAATGCGACACCCCATACCATCGATGAGGAAAATCATTCCCCCAGAGGTCTGTTGTACCCCAAAATTAAAATTTTTGTTACACTTAGACATTTTGAAGAAATGAGTAAAAGTCTTGTCGAAACAGTCAAAAAGGTCAAAATTTGGGTGTGCATGTCTTGCATGGAGGGTTAAAACACAAAATTTTCAATTTACGACGATGCAGTGCTGCTGAAGCGACAGCCTACAAAACCGGATCTGGAGTTTTCATCTAATTTTAGGAAGCTGCTATTTTGAGATTTTCTCGAGAATATTAAAGTTTTACAGGTTTTCTACGGGTTTTCTTCCGAAGCGGATCTTGTAAATTTTCTAAAATGAAAGTTGAATGCGACGAGGGGTCGGGGTGATTTTGATTGGCTCAAAATGTAATAAAATTATCGGTAGTGCAGTCGGAATCTTAAAATAATTAGTTTTGCCCTACTGGGTCTATTCAGCTTTTTCAGAAGCATATCTGGAGTTCCGAGGTCATCAATGGAGGTCATCCGACTGCCAGGCGTTAATTTTAGCATTCAAAACTTCCAGCAGAAAGTGAAATGATGAACATGCACGAGGATCGAGGAAGAAAATTGAAAAGTCATGAAAATTTTCTAAGTCTGCTAGGTTTGGGCGCCCCAGTTGAAGAAAGGCGCCCACCTTTTCAAGGTACCAGATGAAGGAATTAGGGTTTGGATCCCCAATGGAAGTTGCTCAGTTTTCAGTCAGCTTCGCGATGGATATCCCCGTCAGAGCATCCGATGATCCAGTCTCCGGCAAATTCAAGTCAAAGTAGAAGGTATGAAGTGAAAATCTGAAACTTGAAGTTGAATAAATTAAGAATTTTTCTAAGTCTGGAGAAACTGGGCGCCCTAATAAGAGAAAGGCGCCCAACTTTTCAAGGATGCAGACAGAGGAATTTGCAGTCAAAGTTACAACGGGATGTCTTCAGAGTTCAACTGGCTTTGCAGTGAGCTATTCAGCACGACAAACGGAGCTCCCAGTCATCAGATTCAAAAGGCTGAACAGAAGGTCCGACGAAAGGTAAAAAGAGAAATTCAAAGCAAAAGTGAAAAAGGTGAAAAATAAACTAAGTGTTGGTAAAGCTGACTGATCAGAATGAAGCGCCGCTTTTGAAGGGTAAAATCCACTTTTTTTGACAAGCGATGTCTCAGTTATACCATTCTCGTCGACTTAGAACGCGACCATTCAGCAATCCGGCCTTGAGACTCAAAGATTTAATAAGGTCATCACGAAGTGAGAGACCTGAATAAATTGGAAAATTTTCTAAGTCTGATGGAAGTGGGCGCCCCAGTGGAAGAAGGGCGCCCAAATTTTAAAGCCTCCAAATGATGGAATTTGCAGAAGTAACGTCCAAGAAGGCCTCGCCAAAATCAGTCTGGCTACCCAACGAAACACTCAGACAGTCAGTCCGATCAAGCGTAGCTCAGGGACTCGAAGATTCTGTGGAAGATCAAGGGAAGGAAGAACTTGGGAAATTAGAAAAACCATTTAACAGCGAAAAGTTGGAAAAGCCCTAGAAGAAAGCCTCAGAGTAGATGGGAGGCCGAGATCAAGTACAGCAGGGTGCCCTCCCGAGTATCTTTTCCAGAATCGGTCGAGGCTTAGCGATGAACCCTCAGCTGCTTTGTCAGATGGCTCAATCAGCGAGAAATCGATGTGAAGTGGCGTGTTAAAGTGAGAAAAGGATTGAAAAAGTTGAAATTTTGACTATGCTTGGTGAGATTGAAGCCCTCTTGGAGAAAGGCGCCCAAACCTTCATGCCTTAGAAGTTTTTTTTTGAGATTTTCAAAATTTCAAAATTGTGAGAAGAGGAAGATGGCGTCCAAACTTGAGAAGATAAGATTTAGGGTTTTGAAATAAAAGCAGAAAAAAAAGCAAAACCTAAAATCAAAACCTAAGTCTATTTAACACTTCTTTTCAATGTATTTTTCATTATTTTTGCAGGTAGCATCCAGAGGAGAAAGTTGGAGCAGCAAGTTTGAGAAATTTTTGTGATTAAAGAATTCATAGTTGCTGGTTTACATCAGATTTTTCAGACCAGCAAGCATAAACCCTTGCTTTTTCAAGTTTTCTGTTCCAGAAGATCAAGTTTTTCAAGCAGAAAGCCAAGGCTTTCAATTTTTCGATCATCAGGTCTTTGCCTCCACCTTACGAGAATTTTCAAGAACTTCATCAAGTTGCAGCAAAGTGCTTTTTTTATCTTGCATGTCCGTTAGAAAACCTGGTGCATTCAAATTCAACCATCACGGGTCCTTTCAATCCGGTCTTCCTGAAAGAAAACCCATATATGACTTTTCCAAACCTATGGTTGTTGCTTTTTCAATCAAGTGATTTACCGTCAATCAATTTAGGTCCATTTCGCGATAGTACGAACAAAACCCGGATACCCACGACTTTTTTGGGAAAAAGTGAAAATTAGGGTTTGCTGCACCGATCAAAATTGAATTTTCAAAAGCGGACGATGCGGGTTGTCTTTATCGTCATTGAATTAAAACCCATATCGGAAAAATTCTCAAAAATTAGATAAAGTTGAAGCACAAAAATCAGCATTCTAAAAATAGAATTGTTCAAAGACTTATGCGAACGGCGAGTTCTGATCATTCTTAGAGTTTTTTTTTCTGAAATGGAGTACACTCCTAATGTTTTTCAAGTCCAGAATCGGCACTTTTTCACAATTACATCAAAAGCGGTGAGAACGATTTGCATCATGTCAAGCGATTGTTAAACCTGCGCCTTGGAAAGCGAGGAGCAGCAACTGTCGGGAACACGGGTCATTAGGACTCCTCGCAGCAGCGTCTATTCCTATATCAGTTCAGAGCCTTGAGTTCGTAATCGCTTGCATTAAGCATTACAACCCGGCTACTAGGGAGATCCAGTCAGCAGATGGTAGGTTGATTTGCAGTCTAAAGCCTGATATGGTTGAAAAGTGTTTTTCCATTCCCCCGTGGCCTGAAAGTGTAACTCTTTCGAGGGATGAGTGTGAAAAGATGTGGAATATGCATAAAGACGAATACAACAAGAAGATTGCCCAGAGATGGGTGAAAGAAAAACATAAGACATTGCCCAAGAATGTCGGGCGAGGAGAGTTCAAGGACGAGGTTGCTATCATCATCACTTTGCTCAACAGGGTCACTGGTTCCGAGGATGCCACCAAGTTCCAACCTTGGATGTTTTATGCCATACCTCACATTATGAAGAAAACCGAGGTTTATGACTGGCCTACTTTGATTAGTGACTGCCTACATCAACAAATAACAGAATATTTCCAGTTTCATGTATTTCACATGGTGTCATATCTAGTCTACCTGGTGGCCTATCAAGGTCAATTCAGAGGATTGAACACCGAGGGATCTTTGAGCGTACAACACATATATAATTATTATCCTCAGCTGGAGTTCACAAAGTCGTTGCACCACTACAAAAGGGTGAACGAAGCATTCTTGATGTACACGGTGCGTGACTTAGACAATGAATTGCACGTCCGCATCTCTTCAGTTGCCAGGGCAGCAATGGCGGAATGGGCGGATTGGTTTATACAGTTTCCTACCTTTACCTATCTCAGGGTTTATGGTTATTCAGGTGCCCCGCTCATGTTGCCAAGGTATCCGTCAGACGAGGTCATCTTCATGGAATTCTTGAGGCAAGCTCACGGTGTCCACACAGTCTTGAGAAATAGAAAGAAACCCTCTCTTCACTTTCCATTAGGGTTGGGTATTTATACATGTAGGACTGCTGCAGATGCCAGGACAATTGGAGAAGAATTAGATAAATTCGGTCTCAAACCCTACAGTGAGAGGCGGTCATTTGATCCTCATGGTGTCTACGCTGGCCGGTTGGAGAAGAATTACAATCATATACCCGCACTCGAAGATTTTTGGGCTAACTGTGCAGATGAGTTTGAAGTGCGAAGGCGTAACTACAGCAGGTTAACTCTCCATCAGATGAAAGATTGCTTAAATGAAGATATAGAAGGGCTCTCTGATGATGATGAAGATGTTCTTCTACCAATGTACACTCAGAGACGAATCGAGGATCAGCCTCTTCCACAAGTTAATTGGGCAAACAAGGAATCTCTTTCAGTTGAAGACAGAACAAGACAAGTCATTGAGTATAGTAAGGTTTTCTTAGTGCTCAAAAGGAAGAACTCTATTCCAGTAGCAGAGCCGCCAAGGATAATTCCCTCTTCTTCTACAGCACAGTCAAAAAGAAAGGGTAAAAGTCAGTCTCAAGATGGCGTCAAAGGATGTAGATCAAATAAAAATGTAAAGAGAAGGTTGGATTTCTTAGGCATAGTCATACAGGAACAGCCTACGGTTGATTCAGAAGTTCCTCTTGACGAGCCCATACCTCAGAATGAAGCAGAGGAGCCACCTTCAACACATGTTCCTGTACCTTTGACGGGTTCGTCACCAATTCATATTGATCTTGATATCGAAGATGATGAAGAGATCGCAGCAGTACCTCCTGAGGAAGTTAGTAGAGATACTACGGTGTCTTGGCTTGAGAACTCCTTAGGAAGGGTTAGGAGAAGGCCTTCATATCAAGTGAGTGTTGATGATCTCGATAACATTTATCAGGAACCTCCTAAGAAGAAGGCAAAGAAGCAAGTTCATTTTGACAGGAATCCTAATAACGAGATTGTCATAGAGACTGCAGTGCCCCCAGAAGATAAGAATAGAGATGAGGTGAACATGGATGATTTTGTAATGGTCAAGGCTAATCTTGGTAGAAATACCAGACATGCAGATTTGAGTCTCTTCAAAGTTGTATCTGAAAACCTACATGAAAGAGTGCTTAAAGATGGAGAAGACAAGGCAGCCCTCAAGGCTGAAAATCAGCAGCTTAGGCTTTTCATCTCTAACCTTGTTCGTGGTTCTTCACAAGCAACCCAGTTGCTGCCCCAGGTCTTAGAGACACCAGCTGATCACCATCGGTTAAGATAGCTGGTCATATGTGGGAAAGAGACTCAGGAGTGGATCGAGAGCTTCATTGTCAGAGGAAAGGAGATCTTGGCTCGGATGTTCCAGTTGAGAGAGAATGCTCATAAACTTCGTCAAAGCATCCAAGGATTTGAACAAACATGGGCTGAAGTAAAACCTAGGCATGAGATTATCATTGCTGATTTAGACACAGCCTACGGTTCAGCAGTTTCGAAGGAGCATAGAAGACAAATCCTTGCATGGAGAGAGCGTCATGTTTTCAAAGTTAAAACCTATGAGAGGATATCTGAAGAATTCATCGCCTACAGACAAAGGGTGGTTGAAGCTCTCCTTTTCATCAGTGAATTTGTCATAGAGATCCCCTCTCAGTACAGTCTTGAAGATGGTTTCTTATAGCCGAGACTTGAGGAGGTGCAAAATCGGTTCGGAAGCGTTGTTCATAGATTTTTTATTGATTGGCCGGAAGGATAGGTCATATTTGATGATAATAGAAGCAAGTTCAATAAGCATTAATGATTGAAAATTTCCTAAGATCTATTGCAGATGCTGAAGATATTCTTGAAAAGCGGTGTTTCTTGTTGATGGTATAGATGCCACTTAGAACCGGGACACAAATCTCGGTTTCCACAAGCCGGATGTGTTCGAGCTTTTAAAGCGACTTTCTTCTAGAAGCTTTCTTTCCTTTCTTTCTATTCTTGGAATGATCCTTATCCATTCTTTGAGAAGAGAAAGAAGATAGAATGTAATAGTTGGTGTTTCCCGCTTTTTCTGCTTTCTAGGGTTTTAGATGTTATCTTCTTTCTAGATTTAGTAATAAATCTTGCTTGTTGAGCAAGCCCTAGATTATGAAAGCAAGGAGATTTTAGGTTCCCTACTCCCTCACGCTTCTCTATAAATAGAGCCTTTGCTCATTTATTTCTTTAACTCGTGCTTATGAGAACAAGCAGCTGAGCCCCTGTGTGCCTTCTATTTTGTTGCTCAAGTATTGTTCATTTGTATTGTGATTAAGCAAATTGTTGAGCCTCTTTAGCCAACAAGGAGTTAAATTGAATTGCTGTTTTCTGTTATTGATTCAGAATAAGTTTGCAAGCCTCATAGCCAATTTCTTCTTATTCAAGGCATGTTAGAAGGGAGTTTTGTTTTACAGATTTGAGTAATAAAATCATGAGCCTCTTTTGCCTTGGTCTAAAATCTCAGATTTCCGTTATCTATGTTATGCTTTCATGATCTTTATTTCAGCTTACAGTGAAGTGTGTAGGTGTTTGTTGAGAGAGAGATTGTTAAAGTATTTTTGTCAGAAAATCTGCCTTGTTAATTTCTAACTTCTCTTGCTCTGCTATTGCTTGAGAGGTTAGGAACGTCTTTAGTCTAAGTTAGTCGTAGTTGAACTGTATCGAGAAAATCTCATTTCCGGCGTTTGTGTTTAAAACCTTGTGCTCCTAGCTGATCCAAAAGATAGGCAACTTAGTTTTAGTTTATATTTTCAAACACCATCAGCAAGAGGGAGCTTCCCCTCCTAATTTGAAGAGCAGTTTATCTGTGCATAGCTGTCCGTTTTCAAATCCGCATTCCAGAGGTGCGAATTTAAACGCCAACAAGGTCCGAGCGAATGATTCAAACAAAACCTATATTATGCGGTAAAATTTCTGCTTGAATTCCTCTTGGTGTTACGTTCCAGATTGAGGCCAAGGTGGCAGGTGTTTTAATCTTACGTAACCGTTCTTGCCTCCTCGCCAACTCACAGCTAAGAAAATATTATATTGCTCGAATTCTTTATTCAATTTCATTTTACTTCATAATATGAATTTATGAGAAGATCGGTGCAAGGAAATTTCTAATTAAATTCCTTTTCTAATCTTCTAATTAAAATGTCCAATGGCCAAGGCAATGACTTCGATTCAACTATCTAACACTGACTCAAAGTTTGATGACAAATTGATCCTTGCCAAAATACGTCCTCTCCTTGATGATAGTTCCCTTCCCGTCGAGTGTTGTCGATCCTGCAACCACTTGAGCAAGAAAAACTAGGGTTGGACCATTCTCGACGTGTATATTCAAGTTTTAAATATAATATCATCATCATCTTTTTACATTTTGCACATTAAAGTAAAACGTTCACATTTATAGATGCAACAAATAAAACAATTGTTTAATCCACAATTTTCACATTCACATGAAAAACAGTTATTGCAATTAACATAACGACCATAATTCCTTTGTCATTAACATGTTAGAGACAGAGGGGATGTAACACCCAACTAATATTTTTAGGAATTTACAATCTTCTTTTGTAGGTAAACAACAATACCAAGATGCTAAAACACAGATTGAATACCAAAATAAATCCCTAAATCCGGAAATGCTCAAATTTTGGTACCATGTTTTGTAACTCGCTTATGAAAATAGTTCCAAGAATTGCCCAAACTCGGCAAGTCATGAGCTGAGCCAAGCTCGACGAGTTTGGGAGACTCGCGCTCTAAGTACTCGCCAAACTCACCAAGTCTG
This sequence comes from Sequoia sempervirens, assembly GCA_007258455.2. Taxonomy (NCBI): domain Eukaryota; kingdom Viridiplantae; phylum Streptophyta; class Pinopsida; order Cupressales; family Cupressaceae; genus Sequoia; species Sequoia sempervirens. The sequence continues at coordinate 11,194 of VDFB02094863.1, forward strand.
GGCGAGTCCCAAGTCTAGGACTCGACAATTTTAATTAATTTAAAAAAAAAATTACAATCTTTCAATGCTTGTTTGGTTTATGACATGCCCATCTAGGATTTACAAAAAAAAATATGAAAAAGGTGTGCGCCATGAAGGTCTGTGTGGTTTTGAAGGTCTTCATTTGGGCTTGGTGGCAAGGGCTCCACCCCTCGACCCTATCCTATATCGTGACAAGGAGTGTGCTCAAGGTGCTACTCCTAGGCCAGGCGAGGGAAGTTTCCCCTTGACCCCACTAGGGGCACTGCCCTCAAACCCCTACAAGGGGCGCTGCCACTTGACCCCACTAGGGGTGTTGCCCCCAAACCCCCACAAGGGGCACTACCCCTCAACCCCATTGGGGTGTTTCCCCCAAACCCCCATCAAACTATAAGTCTAAGGATGCAATAGGCCAATGGTGAATCATGATCATAAAACCAACAAAATGCATATCCCTTGTTGCAAATCTCTACATCTTCACAGTCAAAGCCACAATCAAGGATTATCTTGTTTCATACATTGGATAAACTTGTTTAGTCTACAAGGATGGCCATAGGCAAAGTTGGCATGTAAAATCATTGTACTGTTGAATAAAAGTTAACTCATAGTTGACAAGAAATACCATTTTCATAATCCAAAAATGTATCAATCATGCCCTACACAGGAAACTCATAGAACAATCCCATCTATTGGTATGCTAGCTAAGGTCAAACTTGAACATAACCATTTACCTTGTTGGTGTTTCAATTCACACCTTTGGAGTGCAGATTGGAAACGAACAGCTATGCACAATTAGACTACTCTTCAAAGTAGGAGGGGAAGCTCCCTCTTCGCTGATTATGCTTAAAAGGAAATACTAAACTAATTGCAAATATTTTTATCTTAGCTAAGAGCACAAGGTTATAAAACTCTTTACGTCATAATTGAGGTTTTCTCTGGTTTCGTAACTTCAACTACAACTAAGCCTATTCTAAAAACGCTTCTAATATCTCAAGTAAATTCAAAGCAATAGACTTAGAAGTAAACTAGGAATGATCAATTAACACAAAGCTTAAACAAACTTGTTTCGAGAACACATCCGAAGACTCATTGTACTTTTAGATGTAAGCTGAAATAAAAATTATGAAAGCAAAACATTAAACAATGTACTAGAAAGATTGAGACAGTAAATCAGAGCAAAATAGGCGTGAGATTTCCTATTCTCAAATTTCCAACAAACCATAAACTTTTGGGACAGCAAATGTAGGCTTACAACATGCAATCAAACCAGATTACACTTGACAAAGTTGAACATATACTGAATAAAAAACTTGCAGGGAAAAGTAGGCTCAACAATTTTGTTATCACAAGCACGGTTAAAAATAAATGGGCAAGGGTGCCCATATTTATACACAAACAAAGGAGTAGGGAACCCTAAAATCTCATTGTTTTTAACAATTAGTCTTGCCAACATGCAAGCTTTATTTCTAAGTCTAAACAAAAGATAAGCAATAGTTAACTAGAATGCTAACATCAGTTAACTAATCTAACACTAAGGAAAGCTCCAACTATACAATAGATATCTCCAAAGAATAGATATGCATGAAAGATGTTGGGTGAAAATTATGTAATCAGCTTTTCGATAGATTACACAACTTGGACTTCAGCCATAGCTATGTGAGATGTAAATCTCTCCTCTCGGAAAGGGGAGGCGCCCTTCTTACTGCTAATAGAAGCGATAGTAAAACAAACAAGTAATTACAAAATGTACACAAAACTTACGAAGTGGGGGGGGTGTGTTACATTCATCCTTCTCTCTTTTTTCAAAGAAGATGTTTACAATGCTTCACTGTTGGAAGTTCACGATTCTTAACAACTTTAAACAATCAACTAGCAGTAATACCAATACCTCTATATTGTCGTGCTGTGCCGTAGAGATACCAAGGATTAATAATAAAACAAATATAAAATGGAAAGCCCAATGTCAAAGTCGTCTGTGAAGCTTTTTCAATGGTGGATCTGTGAAGAGTGTACCGTTTGTCACGTTAGAAGCACAAAGTCTTCTTAGACGCAGCAATTCCTCGAACAGCATGAACAATTACAAGCACAAAGTCTTGTAGATCATACAACCAAATTATCAGAGAACATGAACAATTACAAGCACAAAGTCTTGTAGATCATTCAACAATAGTATCCAAGAGCATGAACAATTACAAGCACAAAGTCTTGTAGATTATTCAACCGAAAGATAAACAAAAACACAAATGCAAATCCAAATAATAGATGTAACACAAAGTTTACATAAATCACTTAGAGTCCTTCAGATTTCATCACCTAATTACCACCAATTAGATCAATTCATAAAAGTATCGAATCCAACGCAAAGTTTGGTTTGCAATCCTCTTCTTTATTGATCAAATTCCATTCACAAAGTATGAACGCAAAGTTTCACAAATTTGCTTCAAAAAGGGCAGCACTTCATTGCAAAATACTAAAGGATAAATTTACAATAGAAATCCCTCACATTATATAGAAAGAGGGATGAGCAAAATTAGGAAAACCGGGATTGAGGAAATTACATGGTTAGGTGAGCGATTTTAGGAGATCTCACCTAACTTTGACCAAAGTCAAAGTGTAATTTGTTTTCAAAATATAACATCTTCGAGCTTGGTGTAATTACAATTTACAAAAAGACATTTAAGATGTCAGGAAATATTTACAAGATGCATAGTGGGATGCACCGGAAATGTCTAACACTGGAGAACAGGAAGCTTCTTCATGTTTCTTTGCTTGGGCGCGGAGTCTTCATACTTCTTCCTGATCTCCTGCATGAACTTTTTATTTGGAAGAACCAAGATCAAAGGACATCACCTTCGGGATCACTTGACGAGATCTGGAGAGAAACTGCAAGGATGGTGAATCAACAGGCGTTAGCAGAAAAAGCAGCATTGGGAAGCGTGAAACAAGCAACGATGATGGGAAAGCGTAGAGCGGATGACAAGGCACGCAAAACGATGCACAAAATGGAAGGAACAAGGTTCAGGAGTGAAATGGACAAAAATGAAGCTTATCTGGAAAAGATTGTAAAAAGTGTAAGGGCGCTAAAATTCAGCACCCTTACATTTTGGAAATTCCAGTTTTGATGCAGGGGCGCTAAATTTTAGCACCCTTGCACTTTTCAGAGTTAGATTTTAACTTAACATGTTTAACATGTCATGGCGCTAAATTTTAGCGCTTCTGCATCTTTGGCATATTTTGGGTAAAACAGATGTAGAGGTGCATGAAAACGGCGCTCGGGGTTGGCAAAGTATTTGTTTCATGGAATTACAATTCAAGTTCGTCTCATCACCATTGTGTAAGCATTCAAGAGCTAAAGAAACCCTCTTTCAAAACAATAGATCTCTTCAATGTGCTTGTGTTAAGACGTGATTGCAAGGGCGACAAAGAAGGAAGCCAACACAAAAACGTTGGAGAGAAACATATTCAAAGAATGGCGTGCAAAGAGGAGATTGCAAATGAAACGTTAGGAAGAAGAAAGAAAGAATGCGCTTTCAAAACAGAATGTGAGGGTTCCAACGCATGAGCGTAAAAATGAAAAAACGCGAATAGAGAAAAACGCGTATGACACACAGAAACTCGATGAAGAAGAAGCATGGAAAGGGCATGAGAAACAAAAACGCGAATGGAGAGGAAGAATACGCGTGGGAAGAAAAACGTTTGAAGAGAACTAAAGGAAGATAAAAATGCATATGAAAAACTTAGAACATATACAAAAACGAAAGAAAAAAGGAGAGAAAGCAAGGGTAATAGACTTACCAAGACAAAACGCAAAGATTGCTGGAGAAGAATGCGAAATTCTAAAACGCGTGTTTGCAGTATGAAGAGAACTCGCCCAGCATGAAGAGAGGAAGAACAAAAATCATAACAATGAAAATGTAGAATTAAAACACTTTTAAGTGAAAGAGAAAATCGAAAACCTAACTCAAGTCGAGCAATAAATTTAGGCATGAAAAGTGGCACGATTGACGAAAAACGCGAAAATCATGAAGAAACGTGCCAGGGCCAAAAAAGTTTAAGTGTCAGGAAAAAGTGTAATAGCGCTAAAATTCAGCGCTATTACATTTTGGAAAAAGTTCACTTTCATGCAGGGGCGCTAAAAAATTTAGCGCCCCTGCACTTTTCATACTTAGCCAAATTTTGGCTTCAAAGCAGGAGCGCACTTTTTCAGTGCAATTGCATTTTTCGCAATTCGCTAAGTACGAACAATGAGACTTCGCGAAGGAGCTCGTTTCGAAGGTCTTCGCGAGGCGAACATAGGGGGATGCTCGAATTGACTATTCGAGGCTTTGAAACGCATTTCGAGGTAGCTTGAAAATCACTTCGTTATGCGTACTTGAACTTCATGAATCCTAGGAAACGGACAAGTTTTGTAGGGGGGTTATCCATGGAACGAGCGCTGCTAGATTCCGTGATAACAAAAGATACCAGCACGTTAAACTCGGAAAAGACATTGAGTTAATTGTTGTTCTAAGTTCTATCCTTGGAAAACGTTGCATGTATCAACTGGCAGTTCACTCATTGACAACTTGGGATATCATATCCTCTAGAAAGTTGTTAACTGCCTCTTCCTTAGGTACACTGATACCCTTCAGAACAACGTACTGTCTTTGCAACATCTCTTCACCATTTGCGATTAGATTGAGAAATTCTTTTTTCTTTTCAGCTGCTTCATCAAATCTTGTTGACATTGCTGCAACCTAATTCATTTAACAAGCACCAGGATCACTATTAAAATTAATACGAACAAGGCTTTGAAACACTATTTGTACTTCATCAAGATCAAATTAAGTGCCATCTTCATGTTGATATTGACAAGGGATTTGTGACACAAACATGCTTACGAACTTGAGAGTACTAGCAACCTTTTGTCTATACTCAGTCAATTTTGCAGATATTCCTTCGTAAGTTTTTACTTTGAAGAGGTGTTCTCTCCAAGCAAAAAGCTTCTTCTTATGCTCTTTTGCAATAACTAAATCATAAGCCATTCTCAAGTTGGAAATGATGATCTCGTCTCTTGGCTTCCTTTCTGCTATGTTCTGCTCTGACTCTTGGATTCCTGAGCGAAGATCATGGGCGTTGTACCTCAATTGGTACATCTCTGCAAGTATAAATCTGCCCTTGGTGATGAATTCTTCTACCCAATCTCTTAGATGTTTCCCATATATAACCAACTGACTCAGCTGATTTTGATCTGCATATGACTCCAGAATCTGTGGAAGCAAAGTTGTGATGTGTGAAGTACCATGAAGTAGATTGGAAATGTACTACCACAACTGTCGATTCTCAGCCTTGAGGGCTGCCTTGTCTTCTCCATCCTTGAGCACTCTCTCCTTTGGGTTAACTATTGCAACCTCAAAGAGATTCACATCAGTCTGTTGGGTGCTTCTACCAAGATTGGCTTTGACCAATGTGAAGTCATCAACCTCAACCTCATCAGCATTCTTGTCTTCCGGCGGTGTAGCAATCTCAATGACAACCTCATTATCAGTATTCTTCTCCATGTGAACCTGCTTCTTGAGTTTCTTCTATGATGTATCTTGGTAGATGTTATCAAACTCTGCAAAGTCCAATTGATAAGAAGACTTTCTCTTCTTTTTGCCTAGGAGGTTCTCAAGCCAAGACGAAGGGTCTCTACCAACTTCTTTGGGATAATTGATTCCAGTTCTAGCCACTCTTGATGGGTCAATCAGCGTTGAGACGTCGTGAATTGGTGAATCCACATTTGAGTCTATGTGAATAGGAAAGGGCTGTGGTGATGACGAAAGAGTAGGAAATGTAGGCTCTTCCTCAACTTGTGATACTGCCTCAACTGGAACTTCCGATGCACTTGCTGATTGTTCCTATTGAATTTCATTTTCCTTCAAGCTCTTTGTCATTCCACTAACCTTGGTACCTTCAGGAGGATTTCCCATTGCTTAAATATGGGTTTCGATCTAGAAGAGGAAGGTAGTGGTGGACAAACCACTGGCGGCTCTGTAACTGGAATGACTACCTTCCATGTCCTCTTCCTACTCAAGTATTCTATCGTTCTTGACAATCCGGCTTGTTCTTTCCTTGATCGAGGTGCTCTCTTTAGCGTACCAATCAATTGGTTGAAGTGGCTACTAATCAACCTAATCTCTGGCATATGTGGGAAGTAAGACTTCCCCATCATCATCTGACAAACCCTCCACATCTTCTGATAAAAAATGAACAATCTGATGAAGAGTAAGTCTACTGTAATCGTGCTTGCGCACTTCGAACTCATCTTCATAATTAACCCAAAAATCTTCCATTGTAGGTTTATGTGAATGATTCTAACCGAGACGAGCTGCCAAGAGACCCCAAGGGTCATATGAATGCCTTTCTTTGAAAACCTTGAGATTAAGCTTTGACAGTTCATTGCTCATCAACTTAGCATCAGTTGCTGATTTGCATCTATATATGCTCATTTCAAATGGGAAACTAACAACAAACTTGCATTTGTTACACAAAAAGTTGTGCATTTCGTGTATTTTCCTTAGGAACTCCATGAACACTACCTTATCCGTTGGATATCTAGGTAGCATGACTAGATCACCTGAGAAGCCATATGCTCTAATGTAGGAGAAAGTGGGAAATTGGATAAACCAATCAGCCCAATCCGCCATTGCCATTCTGGCATCTACTGAAAAACCGTATATGCAACTCATTGTCAAGATCTCGCACTGCATGCATCAGGAAAAGATCATTCACCTGCTTTGACTGTAAAAACCCTAACTGCGGGAAATGCTCATACACCTGTTGATTGCCCAGAGTTTCAATGACATTCAAACCTCTAAACTTGCCTTGAGAGGCCATTAGATATACGAGGTATGATATCATTTGGAATTCATGGGCCTTGAAGAACTCTATTATCTAGCAATGAAGAGTATCATTGGTCAATGCTAGCCAGTCGTAGTGTTCTCTTTTGTTGATAATCTGGGACATGATGTAGAACATCCAAGGCTGAAACTTATGTGCTTCTACTTGATCTGTGACTCAGTTGAGCAAAGTAATTAAGACTGCAATTTCATCCTTAAACTCGCCACGTCCAATGTTCTTTGGCAAAGTGTTTCGCTTCTCTTTTAGCCACCTTTGTGCAATCCTTTTTTGGCACTGATCCTTTTGTGCATTCCACGCCTTTTCACACTCTTCAGTTGATACAATAAATTTTTCCACACATGGTGGAATGGCAAAACATTTCTCAATGTCTCCCGGCCTAAGGCTGCAAATAATATGCCCATCTGCTAATTGGATTTCTCGTGAAGTGGGATTGTAATGCTTGACAAAAGAAAGCACAAACTCAATGTTCTGCACTGAGATGGGAAAAGAAGTTGCTGCCAGCAACCCGGAATGATCAAGATTCTTGATTGTAACGTTGTTTTTGCCTTTCAAAGTGTTCAGATCAACCACTAGATGTACCTGATGCAAGTCGTGTTGTGACCTTTTTTCACACATCGCCCCATTGCAAATGGGGACCCCCTGTTTTTGCTTTTCGTCTCCTTGCAACGGTTATGTGAGATCACCTTGTTGAGAGTTTCAAGTCAGTTTGCCGAGAGTTACCCGAGCCAAGTCCATAATTCATGCTTGAATCAGTGCGTAGACGTCATGGAAGCGCTCAGAAGGCCCAGGATACGAAGATCGCCTGTAAATTCGGCCAATTCTGACACTTCCTATTTTTTAGAGAAATTTGCTTTTTTCGATTTTTCATTTTCGGCATTTTTGGGCCAAACAAGGTTCCCTATTTTTTAGGGTTTTGCTTTTTCTATTTTTAGAAAGTTTCTATTTTTGGAAAATTTCTATATTTGGAAAGGTCTCGAATTCCAAAAATGCACTCAGAAGTTCAAAAAAATCGGAAAATCAAAGAGAAAATTCTGGAAAAATCATTGAAAAATCTGGAAAAAAACAGTCAAAAAGCATGAAAATCAGACCTAAAAAACATTAAATTCTGGAAAATCAGTTCAAAACCAGTCAGATCTGAGGTCAAAATCATGGGAAATCAGCTCAAGAAGGATGGAATTCATGAAAATTTGTTCAAGTCTGAAGTTCGCCATGGGGAAGACCCTTGAAATGTGGGAAGGAAAGATGAAGGAAGGTCTGGAAGCTCATGAAAGTCCGCCAGCCTTGAGGGAGCATATCCTAGGACTCTTCAAAGTCCGCCATGCACATGCCAAAAGGTTCTAAAGTCCGCCCAGCATTAAAAGAAGAGGTGCCAAGAAGCTTTGAAGTCCGCCCTCAACATCCTAGCATCCTCCAAAGTCCACCATGCAGCAAAGAGGAATGTCCAAGAGGCTGATGAAGTCCGCCATGCCTTCAAAAGGAAGTGCCAAAAGGTTCTAAAGTCCGCCCAAGCATATCCTGGACCCATCCAAAGTCCGCCATCCACAAGAAAGGAAGTGCAAGAGGGTTCTAAAGTCCGCCTTCACTTGGAAGATGCCATCCAAAGTCCGCCTAGGCATGTAGAAGAAGGAAAAATCAAAATTTTTACTAAGTATTGATGCCTAGCAAGGAAAATTTCGAAAATTTGCCTAAGTGTAAAAGCCTAAAAGGGTGGAAATTCAAAATTTTGACTAAGTACTATAGGATTTCCAAAGAGACAAAGGGTTAAGCAAAGTGCTAAAAAGTTTGGAAGTCCGCCATGTTCAAGGAGATGATGCCTAAACTTCTTTGAAGTCCGCCCTAGAAAAGAGGGACGTCCAAGATGCATATCCAAAGCGGAAGGAAAGTCCGCCATACACTTGAAGAGGTTGGCAAGATGTCAAGGAAGTCTGCCATGCTTGTCCAAGGTGCTAAGGAAGTCCACCTAGGCATGTGGAAGATTAAAAATTTGAAATTTTCACTAAGTATTGGTGCCTAGTCAAGAGAAATCCGAAAATTTGCCTAAGTATAGAGGCCAAAGGATGAAAATTTAAGATTTTTGGCTAAGTGTTATGGCACTTTCAAGAGGTTAGGTGCCAAGTTTGGAAAGGCAAGTGCTAAAGAAGATTAGGATATGGCGAAGAAATAAAACGAAGTGTGCCCAACACAAAGGTGGAAAAGAAATTAAATTTGCCTAAGTATGGATATCTAGAGAAAATGTTGAGAAATTGACAACTTTGGCCGAAGAAAAATGCACAAGGCAAGGAGAAAGGAAGGATCGCCCTTGGCCAAAAGGAAGGAGAATTTGTCAAGCGTCAAAGAAATTCGACCAATGAAGACATCCAGACAAGGATTTTGCCTAGAAAAATTCGACTGAGCAAGAGAAAATTTGACTTTGACAGAAGAAAATAGGCTCAGTGCAAGAGAAAAGTTGGCTATGGCAAAGAAAAACAGGGATCTAGCATAAAGTTTGTCGACGGAATGGCTTAAGTTTTGACTTGGCTAGATGAAATTAAGGATAAAACTGGAAAATACACTTTTAGCCGAGAAAAATGAAGAGAAAATTAGAATAGCCATGGGTCCAAAACGAACGGGTTGGAATAAATTAAAATATTTTTAATATTTTAATAATTTATTATCAATTACTCGGAAATTTAAATGCCTTGGACAAAATCGAATTCGCCAGACGATGTTTTGGAGGAAAATAATTTGTGCCGGCCAGAGATAAAATCCGATGGGCAAAATTAAATTCACCAGAGAGAGTGTTAAGAATTTAACTTCGGAGCTAGAATTCAGGAGAGAGAAAATCTGAATTTGTTTATTTTATTTCTTGCAGGTGGATGACGACACGAGGCGAATCTTCAAAGAAGAAGCAATGGCGTGGAATGGTGGCAAGTCTGCTTCAAGCCAAATGGAGTGAGGGAAAAAGGATGGGACAAGCATGAGAAAGTCCAACCTTGCCTAAGCATAGCATGTCCAAACCTTTGTAAGGCATGTTCAAGGCAAAATAAAGTCTGACCTGGATAAGAAAATGTCTTGAGCATCATCAAGTCCGACTTTGATTGAAGGAAAACATCCAAGCTCATGTGAAGTCCGCCCAAGGAGAGGATGAGAAAATTGGCTAAGTGTTGATACCTTGGCTAGAAGAATTCACTAAGTGTTGGACAGAAAATAGGAAGGATGAAGAGAAATAAAGAAGAAATGAATAAAATCCTTAGCACAAGCCAGATTCAAAATTGAAGGCAAATCCACAGGCAAAGTTCATCCAAAACCTTGGCTAAATGTTGAATAGTCCGTGTGAAGGTGGTACAAAATGAACGTGAATGGCCAAAATTTGGCTAAGTCTGGGAAATACTTCACAGAGGAAATTCCAATTTCTCCATTATGGCGAAAGCACAGGGTCATTCTTCTCCAAATTCAAGACACTTGAACGGATATCCAGACATCTTGGAAGGATTTCATCTACAATCCCAGACCTATTGAAGCAATCCGGGCAACTTCTTGAGCGATTTCATCTCATGAAGAATTAAAAACAAGCTTCCAATTAGAATCAGATGGTGACAAGAAGAGTGTTCCAAACAGATCTCCATACTTAGATAATTTCTCGGCACAAATTGGAGAATTCAAAGGGGAAATCCAAAGGAATAACATCAACCCAGTTCAAGCAGGAGGAAATTCAAAGCAACCAACTTCAAGTCCAGACACCTGCTCCAAGGGAAGACTTCCAGACCTCAAAGATTCCAGTACAGGTAAGAAGAAGAAATCAAAGTCTCAAAAGGAATCCAGGATCTAAGCTAGGAAGGAACAAGCGCAAAGGACAGAGTCATCGACAGGGAAAATATTCTAAGGCAAGTGCGTGGAAGAAAAATGAAGCAACCAAGGAAGGCATCCAGCGCGCTGAGGTGGCCCCTCGTCATCTTCCAACCAAATTGTTTTGAATCAACATGCAACAACTTTCTATTTTATTGTTGATTTATATTTAGCAAAAGGACAAGTGTCCTCAAATGAAATTTTCTCATTGGTCGGAAGTGACAAACCCTAATTAGGGTTTTATTTTGTAATCTCGGCCGTTGATTTGAAATCAATCTTGGCCATTGAATTGTAAGTGGGGAGCCTATAAATTGAGCTCGCCCCTCATTTGTAAAGTGTGGAGACAGCATATGAAATTGTTGCATTGAGACTATTTTGAATAATAAAAGCTCTTGAGCATGATTTGCCTTGAATAACTTCTTATTATCAAATAGTAAGCGAGGTTGCATATCTTCTTCCGCCATAGATTAAAGTTAAAGTTAGATTAGATAGAATTTGCTTTGAAAGTTGGTTAATTGAATGAAAGATTGATCGTATTGATTCAATGGTGAAGTGTAGCTCATACTTTCTTCGAATGGATGATTTGCATTCGATGTGTAAAGTTAGCCTGAGCTCTTAATTGTGGAAACTTAACTTCAGCCTCATTCGAGGTTTGAAAATTATTCTCACAACCCTTGAAGATTGCACCCACTTTGCGTATGTTGTCCTGCAGGAGGCGAAACAAAGTGTGGTTTATTCCCTTCATCGAATCCTTATTGTCTCTTGAGTTCTTAGGCTTAGACTAGATTCTCCTGAACCCTTGTCTTTTTGCCATTTTTTTGAGATCCACAATTGAAAGTCCTAATTGAAAGCCTTTAACGATAAATTTCCTAAGTCCTGAACTTGCGAAGATTTTACGTAAGTCCCCTTGTTTATTACCAGCATATCACAACGGCCATTGAGCTTATCCACACGTCGAGACCCGACTAAAGAGACCTTGGAACCGCCATATGATCTTCTCGCAATCTTAGCATACGCGGTGGTTTTTCAAGAGAGGATAGAGTGTCTTTGGACATTTTATTCTGTGTGTTCGGTGGATGATAAAACGTACACCAACAAGTCGGTGTCAAATGTCTTCAAGAAATTGTGAATCAAGACCGATTTGGTCCTGATTTCTATTGGAGAGAACTGCATATCTAAAAACTTGAAGATTGACTATGAACACGACTATGTTTGAACAGCTAAAAATAGCTTCGCTGATTTTTCCTTCAAAAAGGAAAATTTCTTTGGAAAAATATGAGGTCTAGGTTTTGTAGACAATGTCGTTTTGTGAAGCAATTTTTTCGAAAAAATTTGAGATATGGGTTTTGTAGAGAATCTCGTTGTGAAGAGATACAGATTGTCAAATTTTTTGAAAAAACTGAATTTTTTCCAAAAAAAAAATAACATTCTAAAAAGTGGAAGCCGCAGAAGCTATTTTTTCGAAAAAGCTGAGGTCTAGGTTTTGTAGAGAATGTTGTTCTAAATAGACCCAGATCGTCAGATTTTCAAAACAATTGAGGATTTCTTGAACATGCATGATTTCCTAGAAAATAGAAGCTAAAGAAGCAGATGAAAAAATTTCCAATCTTGAAGAAGAATGAAAAAGAAGTAGACCCAGATTCATAAAAGTTGGAAACTTTGATCACTTGTTTCTGAAAAGTGATCCCTTGGAAAAACGGATTATGGAAAAGTGTTCTTCTGTGCAATTTGTACTCGAATCTATGAAGAACTCTAAAAATGCCCTTCGTTTGAACCACCAAATCCTATTGAGAAGAAAATGGTAGCTCTCTTCTTTTGGATGTCAACCTGTAAGATAATGAAGAATAAATGCCCAAAGCTTCTTTTAATAAAGTTTGGAGGTGAAACAAGCACTTAACTCGCGAAAATCCTAAATTTAGTAGTCATCATGCGAAAATATCTATCTTTGTTTACATCAACTCGAAGAATCCCTAAAAACTAGGGCGGCCAAAGCATGCATTCATGAAAACGTCTTCAAAAATTTCTAACTCAAGTTGACTTAGGCGCCTTCCTTGAGGTAAGTGTCCAATTTTTGCAGTGTTAGAACATTTTTCAAGATTTTCAACTTTTCCTTGATAAAATGCCTTTGTTTGATCTTCGATTCCGGATGTCTGATAGATCCTATGAACTGGCTGACGAACTCGTTGAAGAGCATGATCAAATCTGAGAAGAATCTCTTTGAAACTGCGAACCCTAAAAACTGGTTCTAATCCCTTAAAATCTTGGGCGCCTCTGGTTAATAAGAGTGCTTTTGTTTGCTAGACTTAACCATTTTTTAATGATTTTCAATTTTTCAAATTTGTCTCTCGTGCTTCGTTCTTTGTTCGATTTGCAATTGCTAGTGATTGATGAATTTTTTGGTTAGGCTGAGATATTCATTAGAAAGCCTAAAGAAATCTGAAAAGATTGACCATTTTTGCAAACCCTAAAAGTTGCTTTTGAGGGCTCAAAACCCTAGGCACCCTTGGTTGACTGGGGCACCCATGTGTGCCAAAAATTAAAAATTTGATGCTTTTTATGATTTTCAATTCCTCCCTCTCATGGAACACCTTAGTTTGATCCGCAATTATGGTCATTCGACTGATCTTGAGAACCTACTGACGGATTCGTTGGAGAGCCTAATCAAATCTGAAAAGAATCTCCTGGAGGCCGTGAACCCTAAAAACTGCATTTGATGGCTCAAAATTCTAGGCGCCCTTGGACAATAGGGGCGATTTTCCTCACTAGACAGTCAAATTTTGATTTTCTTGATTTTTTCTATGACTTCATTTTCCATTTGATCCGAGATTTTGGCCATTTGGTAAATCTTGTGAACTAGATGTTGGACTCATTGCAAAGCCTGAAAAATTCTGAAGAGAACCCCTACAATTGTAAACCCTCAAAACTGGTCCTAACCCCTTGAAATCTTGGGCGCACTTGGCCAACAAGGGCGCTTTTCTTCACCAGACTTGGCCATTTTCTTGAAGATTTTCAATATTCTCATGCTTCGCATTCACCACCTTGCCAGCTACGTAGACTGTCTTGCTGTGCATGATAAACGAAAAATGAAAAGTTATTAATGTATTGAAGCCTAGGCGCCTTCCTTGGCCAAGGGCGCCTAAGGTCTCTAGTGTTAGAATACTTTTGAATTCCCCTCCACCATTCACCACTTTTTGAGCATCTTTCGCCGTATATTGTTTTGTGCAGTGTTTGAGACTTTGATTCTCACACCTGGCAGCTAGCCATCCTCCATTGATGACCTTGGAGGTCCTAACTTTTCTTCTGAAAAAGCAAAATAGACCCACCAGAGAAAAACTGACTTTTTGATGATTCTGACTAGACTAGTGTGATCATGACGTAAAATCAACCAATCAAAATCAATTTTAGTCCTTTCTGCAAAGATTCTATTTTTAGCCATTTTTTCCTAAAAAATAGTGCCTAACATGCAAATTTCAAAATTTTCCAAAATTTTATGAGCATCCTTTAGACAATAAACCCAAAAAAAACCTATGATCCGTTTATTTTTCAGAAATTTCTAAAAATAAAAAATTGCTATTTTTAGAAATTTTGACCTTTTTTTAACTTTTGACGACCATTTTACAAGATTTTAACCATTTTTACCAAAATGCTTTAATGAAGCAAAAAAGTTAATTTTGGGTACAACATACCCTTTTTAATTTATCACAACATTTGTGTTTATATGTTTTAACTTATTCAAAGTTGTATGTCTACTTGCATTGTTCAGTCTCTGCACTTAATTGAACAATATAAGCAAGAAGCCATACAAATTTATTTCAATTAAAAAACTCAAAAATCTCTTATCAACTGCTAATGTGCTAAACCATCTTGTGCACTAGATTAAAAAACCAAAAAATAGCTTTTTATTTAGTTTGTTTATATTGTATATTCAAATCACCCCACAAAACAATTAAAATTTTGTAAATAAGCAATTACATATTGTGTAAATAAGCAGTTACATATTGTGTAGTTTAGTTTAGTTTTTAATTTAAAGGGAGCTTCCCCTTCTAATTCAAAAAGTGATTCTACTACACATCTATTCCATTATGTGTCACACCATATATTGTGAATTAAAGCACTCACATACTTATATGCAAGTTAGCTCATTCCAAGTTATAAAACCATAAAGCTAAATCAAGCTATACCAACTTATTGTTATCTAATGTTATACTTATTATTTATTATGCCCCTCATAATTTCATAATTATACTAATGTTTAATTGATAAAAAATGGATTATTAGGGGCGGGGGGCCTAGCTTGATTGGCTAAAGCATCCTGTTGCAAGCAAGACGTCACGAGGTCTAGTCTCCCCCCAAACCTGTGGTACTGGAGGGCGTGTCGCGCCGGCACCACCAGTCATGTGAAAAAAGTTTACCAGGCGTACTACAATTTATAGGGGGACGAATACCCAACTGATTCCTGCAGTCTAAAGAAAAAAAAATGGATTACTAGATAGATAATTAATTTACAATTATTGCGTTTATATTTTTTGTAGAAATTAAATAGACAATTGTTAAAATATCATTTGTTTGATAATTCTTGTTATGAAATTTACATTTTATGATTTAATTTTATGTTCAACTAATTTTGAGAAATATAATGTCTCTGGTGTTTTCTATTGGACTAATGCCACTCTCTCTGCTCCTTGTGTGCTAGGGCTGCACAGACGTTAAAAGAGAATATCATATGGAAAGAGCATCTTCAGCTAGTTAAGTGAGACAAACAGAAAATTCACATATGATGACAAACCAACACACTACTTGTTTGCATGAATTGATTAATGGCTTGCTTGTTTGATTTGATTGCAAGAAAATATATCTTACTACCTTCTTCTGAATGTTTGAGAAATTTTTGATGACTATACATTGCTATAATGTTGAAAATTGCATACCCTTGCAATTTCACATTATATCTTATGCTCACTTTGGCATCTAGCTATGAATTCAAGATATTAGCACTTTAGTATCATATATTTCATACTTCTCTATCTTGGCTCTTTGCACTCTTCCTTAACCCAATTTTTTTGAATGGGAGCTCATCACGCGAACGTTCATGCAATGCGCTAGCATCCGACAAAAATTTGTGATTCCAATGACCATTTTATCAGTCCATTGTGCATATAATTACCTTTTTTCATTGCAAGAGACATTCATGAAGTTGTAACAGCAATTTGCAGTAGTTGATAGTGTCCTTCTTGACAACTTCAAGCTCTTGAGGTGACATTGTTCTTCTTTTATTGTTCCTCTCCTCTTTCTCACATTTATCACCTAGGTTTTAGATTTCTAAGTGCTAACAGTGCTTGCATTTAGGATTATATTCAGTTTAGATATAACCATTGTTGTTCAGCATTCTCTTTTACATCTTTCTAAAACCTTCCATTTGATTTCAGTTTTATTTCCCATTTTATCCTTTGAGTGCAATAGCGATTTTAGTAGGGTTGATGTTGTTATCTCTATAATTTTGGTGCTTTCTACATCTTTCTCAATTTATGTGCATGCAAGGAATCTTTCTGCATTGGATTGTACCTTTTTCTTGTTCATACAAGACGACAATGTGTAATGTCCCCTTTTGAAATAAGATTTAACAATAAACTAGCAATCGCACCTTGGTGTGCAATGGGTACGTCGATGGTTTTTTTTGTTAATTTAGAATTTGTACGGATAGAGCTTAGTATTTGACATTAAGTATAGTAGAATGTAATTGTGAAATGCATTGAACTAAGAAGAAAAGCAATTTGAAATAAATGTTTGTTTTGTGTAGGAAGATGGAATAAAAGTGCTGATTAATGACAGTATATATATTTATAATTTTTGAAACTGAATAATATTGAGTATACATTCAAAACATTAAAATAATTGTTCTTCATGTTTATGATATAATTTATAAACCGAGTATTAGTGGAAATTTAGAAACAATATTTAATTCTTTACTTTCTTTCTTTGTATAAAATGCAATGATTATTTTGATAAGCTAAATTCAGTGTATTTAAATATGTTTTTCTAAAGTATAATACTTTTTTTATTTGTAAAATATAATAGTTTGGTTTTTCTTCTGTTTTTTTATTTTTCTTTGACCTTTATAATATGAATGTGAAGCATATTTTTTAGTGGAAAAGTAGAAAGAATATCTGATTCTTTGCTTTCTAACTTTCTTTCTTGATTATTTTATATTGGGTTCATCGAACGGTTAGATCTTTTTCAATAGTCTTGCATCATGCTAACACATTCTGAACCGTCGATGCCTTTATAATATGATTTATACACTTTGAATATTAGTAGAAAATTAGAAACAATATCTAATTCTTTGCTTTTTTTCTTTGTATAAAGTGCAATGATTAATTAGATAAGGTAAATTCAATGTAGTAAAATATTTTTGTAAAATATAATTATTATTGTTTTAATTTGTAAAATATAATAATTATGGCTTTTTTGTTTTTCGTTTTGACCTTTATAATATGAATGTAAGGCATATTTTCTAGTGGAAATGTAGAAAGGTATCTGATTCTTTGCTTTTTGTATAAAGTGTTTTAGTTTTTTTTTTAAATTATTTGTATTTATTTTATATTAGGTTCATCGAACAGTCAAATCTTTTTCAATGGTCAACCATCATTCTACCATATTCTCAACCGTCGATCATTAAAGTCAGCTGATAATGTTCATATACGGAACACCTTCAGTGTAATAATAATAATAAAATTAAAAAAAAAGGTTAAAAATAAAATATAATATAATTAAAATTTAATTAAGTTCAATGAATGGTCAAAAGGCATGAAATGAAGAGTTGTGACTACCTCAAACATGAGATATAAAAGGGAGAAGAGTTCATTTGAAAAAGAGGGAGGAAGGAAGAGGGGAGCATAGAAATCAAGGAGGGATTAATGGAAGAAGAAAGGAATGGGAAGAAATAAGGAAGTGACTCTTTCAAAGGGCAGAAATTATGAAGGGTTGTACTCTTTCAAAGGGTGGTAATTGTGAAAGGTTGTGACTCTTGCAAAGGGTAGACATGATGAAGAGGTGTGACTTCTCCCTTACATTGGAAGATATAAAGGGGAGAAGGTTTCATTTAAGGAGGACATGCAAGAGAGATCAATTTGGAGAAATAATTTATTATTCTCAAAAAGGCAGCAATGAAGGGTGGTGACTCAATTCTTATGAAAAGTGGCGACTCTTTCACAAATAAAGTATAAAGGAGAAATCATTCCAAGCATTCAAGGATCACTTATCAATCATCACTCACCAATGCATCAAATCAGCACTCATTCAATCATCACTCATGAATCCATCAAATCAATCATCAATTATCAAATTAAGCAAACAATCAATCAGCAAGTCATCATCATAATTTATCAATTCATTCAATCAATCATACATACAAACATCCATCATTCAAACATCAACTATTCAAGCATCAACCATTCTAGCCTCAAACCATTCAAATATCAATCATTAAGACAATCATTCAAGTATCAAAGACTAGGGAAACCAAAAAAGGAGATCAGAAAATAAATAACATCTGCATTCATAAAGGCAACAACCATTGAATATAACAAGTGATTGGTGTGCATCGTGTTGGAGTATAATGTTTATATAGATACAATCTCTTTAACCTAGTCACTAATGGAAATTGCTATTCTATTTAAGGCTCTTACAATAATTGATTTAATTTATTAGTTCCCCAATAAGCAATTAGGCAAGGATATGCAAGGGAACACAATTAGGGGAGGCAGTAGACCGGTTCCACAATGTAAGTAGACCAACCCCATGTTGGACAGTAACAAAAGTTCCTACTACTTGGGGCCAAGGGGTGATTGCCATGCTCTTGGGCTTAATTGTGATGAACAGTCCCCGGGTTCCACAATGTAAGTAGACCAACCCCATGATGGATGGTAACAAAAGTACCTACCACTTGGGGCCAAGGGGTGATTGCCACACTCTTAGGCTTAGTTACGATGAACAGTCTCCACCATGTAAGTAGACCAACCTCATGATGGATGGTAACGATAGTTCCTGCCACTTGGGGCCAAGGGGTGATTTCCACGCTCTTGGGCTTAATTGTGATGAGTAGACTTTGGGTGCCCTACAATGCTTTCCTTTCCAATCCTTTCTATGATTGGTTATGGAAAATGAAACAATAGACTAGATTGATATGCAATGCTATTTATATTAATTGTTCATTTATTCTTAAGTTCAATAACTTTTATATGATTCAATTTAGAATATTATTTCTAAAACAAATTATATTGTTGCAATTGTTACTTTTTAAGCAAATTTAGGCATACCCCAACCATAGGACATTACACAATGCGTCACACGTACATCCTCACACCACACTACAGTCCCAGGAATAGACTTCTAGATTAACACCACAAGCTCCCTATTGTCAACATTTTTTGTTTCTATAATTAGGAAATTATTTTCATTTCTTTGTATTCAACTATTTTCACCAATTTGCTTCCTTCAAGCATTTTAGTTTAACCAGTTTCATTTCTAATTAAGATTATGTTGTACCCAAACCAAACTTTTTGCTTCATTAAGGCATTTTGCTTAAAAGAGTCTAAAACTTGTTAAAATGATGTCAAAATATAGCTTTTGGGCAAATCAAGTATGGACTTTAAGTCGGTTTGGTGTCAAGAAGATTCTAGAGAAATTTGGAAAAATAGAAAATTAGGGTTTCTACACCCCTGTTTCACGTCACAAAACCCTAAAAATTGAAACTTGTCAGAATTGGCTGAAATTAATTTTGATTGGCTTATTTCACATCACGATCATAGTGGTGAAGTCAGTTTCAGTTAAAAGTCAGTTTAAGCCTGGTGGGTAGTTTTCACTTTTCAGGAGGAAAATTGGGATTTCTGAGATCGTCAATGATAGTTAGCTAGTACCAGGTGTCAAAATCTAAGCCTAAGACTCAAAGCAGAACATTCTATAATGAAAGATACTTCACGACGGAGGGGATTTTCAAATGGTGAAAAGTGCAAAAAATATTCTAAGTCTGGAAACATTTCACTTTGTAACATGAGAGACGCTTGCGCAATCAATGTGCAAATCAATTTTACGGTGTCCGTACATGTGAAAGCGGTGAAATATAATCATATACACGCGTCAACAGCAGTAATGCTTCTACGTGGTCAATTCAGCAGCCGACACGGTGTTCACAGAGCGTGAAATGGAGGAAAATATCAAGTCCAAAACAAATATGTGCCCCTATAGCTCAGGGCACCCTTCAATTTGGAGGTTCAGATTTAGTTATTTCTAGTTGCAAATACATTCATTCTCTCCAGGTTTCAATTAGTTTTCCGACAAGCTATCAAGCGAGTCTATCCGACTTGCAAAACTCTGGCAATCGAAGGCGGAAGCAGGCACGACAGAGAGTTTACACATCACAGAGAGTCAAATTTGCAGTTTTTGTGCCCCTATAGCCTAGGGGCACCCTTGAATTAGACCTGTCAGATGAATGATTTTGCAGAATCTGTTTCCAAGGGATCTCTTCTGATTCAGCCCAGCTCCGCGGTGCAGTTGTTCGCAAGATCGTCAGATGTGCTGAGTGACAGTGGCAGTTGCTCCAACGAGCATGCAAAATGGAGGGAAAATAAAAGTGGAAATCTCAAACTGTACCTCTATAGGCCAGGGGAACCTAGCCTTTTGGCCAGCTAAATGAGGTTTTTAGCAGTCGTTGTCTTGATGAGACTTGTGTAGAATCCTCCTAGCTATTCAGTGAATCCGATCGTCAGCCCTCAAGGTTAGTCAAACGCCCGTGAGTGAAGAATCAGCGAAAAATATTGAAGAATGAAAACAAGTAGAAAAATGGTTAAGTATGGAATTTACATACTCCCTTGGAAAAGGCGCCCTTCTACTGGAGGTCTTAGAATCAATTTTCTCGCTTCGTCACTTCCAGGAACATCTCTTTCAAGTTGTTCTAGCTTTGTGATGAGATCAACGGCACGCACATCGGAGCAATCCAACTCCCGGTGTCAAGGGTCAAAGTACAACGTTCAGTTGAAAGTTGCAATGTGCAAAATCATTCTCAAAATGGTAATTGCACCTTTGCAGCCCAGGGGTGCCCTTGCATTTGAGGGCCTTAAACCAACTTTTAGACGCTCTGCATACAATCATTGTTGTGGAATTTTTCTAGCTACACAATGGATCCTACATCCAGTCGATGCGAGTCATCATTCACCGGCTATGGCAGATTGAAGCACGAAATGGCAAAACAGGAAAATGGCCAAGTTTGGTGGTCTATACATTATTTTAATAAAAGGTGACTTTGTTTTTGAGGCACCAGACATGGTTTTAAACACTTGTAGCTCCCAGGAGACATTTCATCAGAATAGTTTTGGCTACGCAATGGATGTGTCAACTCAGCTCCAGCATCAACCGGGCATCCGGAAATCAGAGTTCAACAAAGGTTGTGGTGACATTTTCAACAAACTACAAAATAGGAAGTTAGCTAAAAATCTCTACTTTTGAAGGCGGATGCCTGGAGAGTCAAACTTTGACTTTTCAGAATCAATAAAATATTCTAAGCCGAGCCAGAAAGATAGAATTCAGTTAACTCAATTAAAAAATATTAAATCATCAGTTTCAACAATCAACTTTGATGAAGGCGATTTTCTTCAATATTTTACTATTGGCGCCTATTTTGAGACTCAATTGCAATTCGCATGTTGAGTTAGACTGAATATTTTAATATTTTAATATTTTTGAAACTCCAAGTCAATTTTTGTTGAACAAAGTGAGGTCCAATCAAATAATTTCTTTCCAAATCAGAGTTTCTACTTGCAGTTGGCACCTAAACCCTCAAAATTCTTTAAATATTCAAAGATGGGTCCATTTCTCTCACAACAAGTTGAGTACTCGCAAGCAAATTTTCTCATTGTGCAAGCATTCGAAGGCACTACAGATATTATTTTTTCAGATTTCCTTGCAGCTACAGGTCCAAAATAATTAGCAAACTTTAGACAAGCATGGCAATTTTTGCAGAAGCAGAAACATAAAACTTCTATCTTTTGTCTTAAATTCTTCTATTCTCGTCTTAGGTTTTCTTCGCATGTCGAAGATTTCGACGACTTTTGACAATTTTGGTCATCTGGGTTGGTTGTGCACGATTTTCTCTACAAAACCCATGTGTTAGAATTTTTCAAGAAAAATTGCCTCATAGCTTCACTTTTCAAAGCCCTGCTTTCTTTTCGGAAATTCCTTTGCATGGTGGAGTGAAAGTCAGTATTTTTCAAAACGGAAGATCTGGGTTTGCTTAAAATCATCTTCTGCACAAAACCCATATTCCAAAATTTTTTGGAAAAATCTATCCCTGTAGCCCCTGTTGCCCCAGTTGCTTTTTTTGGAAGTCTATGCATGTCAAGCCAGAAGGTGTTTTTTCGAATTTTTGACATTGTGGGTTTGCTTAGAATCATTTTTTGCACAAAACCCACGTCTCAAAAATTTTTGTATAAATTGCCCCCCAACAGGTTATTTTTAGACTCAATAGGAGTCATTTTAGCTTTCTGGAGAAAGTTGTCAGAACATAGTTGTGTTTATAGTCAACGAGCGAGTTTTTCAGAATGCAGTTCATGCAAACTGAATTCAAGACCAAATCGGTCTTAATTCATGAATTCATCAGAAAAATTGACATCGATTTGTATCAAGCGCATCCGAAGGGTTGATAGGCATAATCACTCATGTCCACATGGTTCTATGCCTCGTATAGCTGATTTTCTTCCAAGGCCAGTTTAGAGGGTTGACACCATTGGAATTCTGCATGTGCAGCAAGTTCATTTGCATTTCTCACAATCAGAGGGTTCACAATCAAACTTCGCAATTTTATCATGCAACATTCTTCCATTGAGAAAAAGTGAGAAGCGTCAAAAGCATAAAGCTACAAAAGAAATAGTGGCCATCACTTCAATTACGGAGCAGCCAAAATTACCAGTTAGTGAAATGCCAATTTAAGTGTGTGAAGATTTCCAGGATTGCTTGAGTTGCTAACAAGTAGTGAATTGACAATTGGGACATGTGACGACCTCAAATGGTGATATAGTCAACGAGCTTGTGGAGGGGTTAATTTCCCAAGATCAGGGCTAGTGAACTTCAGATCAAGACGTCCCACCTTTTCAGGATAGACATCAGACACAACAATTAACTCGATGCCTCTTTCTGAGTTAACTCGTTCCACATTTCATGCCATGTCTGTCTTGGAATCATCTATGTACAGTTGGAGTTCTCATTTAGTTCAATAAGGACATGCATGTTGCACATATCCATTTAGTTTAGTCTTGTTTTGGTTAACTGATGGTAGTTTTCCAGTTAACTGTATAGTTTCATTTATTTAGGTTTAGCAATAAAATCTTGCATGCTTGCAAGACTGTAGTTGACTCAAGGTGATTTTAGGGTTCCCTACACCTTTGATGTCAACAAATAAGAGCTCTTTGCTCATTTGTAATTAACTTTTGCACGCAATAGTAATATATGCTGAGCCACCTTGCCTAAAATATTGTTGTTATGTATTTGTTCACGAGTTTTTAGTGCGATAATAAATGGTTGTGCCACCTTTCCTGAATGTTACTATTATGGTATTTGTTCATCTTAGTTAAATATAGTGGCTAGTTTGATCGTTTATTGTATGTGTATCTCGCCAATGCAGTTTGCTGTCCTAGTTGGCTATTCTATGTTGTGATTAATAGTTGTTCTTTCAATCTACACCTCAGATAGGGGTTCCTCCTCCTTGGAAATTTGGAAAGAAGTATTATCATTTAAGTGTTGTTGCTAATAAGCTTGTTGCATATCTATGCCTCGGATAGGGGTTCCTCCTCCTTGGAAATTTAGTAATTGAGCTTATCGTTAGATGTCGTGCCCAATAAACTTCATATCAGCCTATGCCTCAGATACGGGTCCCTCCTCCTTGGAAATCCTGTTGTAAAGTTTATCGTCCAAAACATTCCCTGCTCCTAAGTCCTCATGCTTTGTTTTTCTTGAGGAAATAGGATAGATTAAAAGCATTAAGTTTAGTTGTAGTTAAGATCTGCAAAACCAAACAAAACCCTTAGCTGCAACGTTCTTGGTTTCCTTAACCTTGTGCCTCTTCCAGCTGAGTCAAAAAGATAGGATTTAGAATACTTTACTTTTTAATGCATATCAGCAAAAGAGGGAGCTTCCCCTCCTAATTTGAAGAGCAGTCATTACGCACTGTGCATAGCTATTAGTACCAACTCGCACTCCAGAGGTGCTAATTGTTATGCCAACAGATTAAAATGTAATGTCCCCGTTTTTAGCACTTCACTTTTCAGTGATTGGTAGCCTATTCCCAGTGTGCTGTCGGCTGGTCAGTGGCAGAATTAGGGTTTCCGGCTGTTTGATGGGTTCTCTTGATGATTCAGGGTTTTGCTTGTTGGAGTTTGGTTGTTTGGATTCGGGATTCCTTCTGGGTTTTCAGAGAGCTTCGCAGAGGTATGACTTGCAACTGCATCGGGCAACCTTTCCAAACTTACTATTTTTAGTAAGTTATGACGGCTACATCTCGGAGTTTGGGATTTTGGAGTGCGGATTCTTTCTGGGTTTTCAGAAAGCTTCGCAATGGTGTCGCATGCAGTTTGATCCGAGTGACTTTCCGAATTTACTATTTTTAGTAAATTCTATTTTTGGCAGTGATCATGCAGTTTCCAGTGCAGTTGGCTTTCTTCTTCAGTCAGTTCAGTTGGCTTGTTCATTTTTGGCTTTGGGGCGCATTTGGAGAGATAAGTCAAATTATTTAAATAAAGTCATATTTTAATGTTATATTTTACTGTTGACCCCCCCTTAGCCTAGTGATTGAACTTTAAGTTGTTTTAAAAGGTGGTCTTTATGGGTGGACGCCTCATTGAGGTGAATTATTATATATTAAAGTTCAAAATATTACTTGGAGAAAAGGACGCCCATTTTATGGAGTGAAGATTTTAAAATAAAGTAAAATTAAACCTTGAGAAAGGGGGCGCCCAAATTGGAGGGAAAAGAAGACAATTCAAATTTGAAAATTAGGGTTTCTTTTCTAGAAGCTTCTGGAGGGTCTTCTCAAAATTATATAAGGAAGCCTTGGGCCTTCATTTCAGTATCTTATGACTTGAATATTGTTATGCTGCCGGAATGGTGCTGGGATTGCTTCGAGGAATGAATGCCTCCTAGCTTGGCTCTTCTTCTTGCTTGAAAGATAGCAACTAGTTGAGAGATAGTTTGTAATAGGTTTGTCTTGCATTTCAGTTGAGTATCTTGCATTTTGGAGTTCTAGTTTTGCATTTTCTGTCTCTTTTTGAAGTTGCTAAATAGCATAGCTGAATGTATGAATTGCTCATATCTTTGGAAATAAAAATATTATCATTCTGGGTAGTTTTCCATTGTGTTTTCCAGCTTGGAGCAACCCTTCTTGGGAGTTTCCAGATTTTTAAAAGGTGTCTAGAATTTTATATTTAAAAATCGCCCCTCTTCATGGCTGCACCATTTTGGGGCTGTCTTGGAAAGTGTGCACAAAAATAATACTGCATTTTGTTGGTCATTTCTCAGCTTGGAATTCATTGTCATCATCCTAGCTTTCATTTGCATCTAGTCTCATGTCATTCTGGCAAGTATTGAGTGAGTTGGGAGTATTTTAGTGGGTTCTAGGGTTGTTGGTTATGCATTTCAAGTTGCTGGTCTGTTATTTCAGTCTTGAGTAATTTGCATTTTGGTGAAGAGTTTGTGTCTGGAAGGTTATAATTAGTCTTGGAATGATCATATCTATTGCTGCAGCAGTGGAGAGCTTCTAATCTTGTTCATTGCAGGCATCTTCTGATATTTTGTAAGCTGAACAGTAGTACTGTCAGCATTCTCTCTTCTGCTCTCTATTTTACTGTATTTCCCACTGGATAAGTGGAAGAGGCTGGCTTGCCGCCTATTTACTTTGATTTGCATTGTAATATCTTACATCTCCGCCCTATGGTAGCTCCATTCCCACTCCGGGTTTGAAAGCACATTCTGGGTGTTGAGTTTACTTTCAGCATAATAGAAGATAGGGATCCTCTGACCATATGCTCGTCGTCATCCAGCGCATTCTTGGTTAGAGTTACTTCCAGTTGCAGTTCTGATTAATGTACTGACGATCCTCTTGCCATATGACAGCCTCTCTCTTGTTGAGATTGAGTGCGCATTCTTGGCAAAGAGTTATATTGTAACTGCTGGTTTGAATTATCTAACCCTAACGGGTGTTTTCTGCATTGTTGTGTTCTTGGCAAAAATCGGAAAAAATTGGTTCGAGATATTACATAAAATTTGAAAAGGATTACCAGCATAGATATAAATAGTAGATTTAGTTGAACATAAACATTGTTGTCTAATCCTAATGTAATGGTTGAAATCACTCTCAAAAAACAATTGATCATCATTTTGTAAGTCATATTTCACTCACAACAATTGTAGAAGCTAACCTTCTTGATGTGTGTTGTTTCTAGTCTCATTAAATTTAATGTTAGGTATGCTGAAATGTACAGAGTAGGGTAATCACATCTTTGTTTAGGGCTTCTTGGTTATTCAATTATTAACCTTGACCCATTTTAAATCAATGAGTAATCTTTATTCTCTAGATTCTTCAATAGAGAATGCATTCATAAGGTGAATTTCAATTAATGGAATGTTATTCTTAGCAAAATTGCTATCCTTGTAAGGGGTATTGCTAAAAATTTAAGCTATTGATCCTAGTGCTAGTTTGGGTTAGGGCTCAGAGGTTTGGTTCACAAATTCTGTCAAAAAAACACACACCCACCCACACTCACACACACACACATATATAAAGACCTCCATAATAAATAAATAGAAACATATCCATACTTTTATACTCTTATTACTTATACAAAGGTCATTTAATAATTAACATAGTGTTAAAGAATAAAAAGATATTTGTGTGTCTCCTGCTGAAATGAAAAGCATTGTCTTAGTAATATTCTCAAGAGACATTACTGAAAATCGTTGTGATGTTAAGAATAAAGGAGTAGATTGAGGTGACAAAAAGGGTAAAATGATTTATTTTCATGCACAATTTGTGATGTCTCCCCCTAATATGATTTATTTTCATCTTAATTGTGTTCAGACAGTGCTTTGCAACTCAACAGCTCCCATAATGTATCTGTTCAAACAGCTAAAACTGTGACAAGTTTGATCTCCTGCAATGTCCAAAGTAATGAGCCCAAATAGACGAAAAAAATGTGAAAATAAAAATCATAAATTTGTGAACAAATTAACCCTAAAAATGTGTCAAAATCCGTCAAAAGAAGAAAAAAATAATAAAAATGCCTAGATTCATTGAGGCAGTCTGAAAATGTGTCTAAATTTGTCACAAGTTCACCTGAGGTCATCCTAGACGAACCAACAAAGGCTTTGAGCCTTGGACAGACCAACAAGTGTATCAGTTTTGAATCTAGAACAAGTTTGAATCTGACCTGGATCCAACTAGGCTTTTTAATGAACATGTAACTTAGCTAACAGTTGATGGTGAATGTAAATGATTTGAAATGTTGACCTAATTGATCTATTTTCCTTGCATGCTTATTATACTGAGCAAGGCACAATCCATGGGAAAAGTATAATGGAAGTTTGACCTAGTTGGAGGGTATAATAAAAAACCTTAAGAGTTAACTCTAAGTTCACTATCACTATGTAGCTGAGTTGCATGGAAACAAATATGGTATTGGATTGTTACAAAATCGATGTTGTTATATTAAAAAGAGGAACGAAAGTTCCTTAAATAGATTACAAGAGACGATGTTTCTAAAAGAAACAATCGTTAACAAGAGACGAAGTTAGAAAAAGCGAGATGACCATTAACGACACAAATAGAAAGATATTATTCTAATACCCTCCCTTAATGGTCATCGTTCTAACTATCCAGAGATAATAGAGAAGGGTGCCCCCTTCTTCTCAGAACGCTGCTGCAACAAAAGACAAGAGCCTACCACTGACTCTGCCACTTGAGATGAGTCTGCCACCAACCCTCCCAGAAACTCCAAAACTTCTAGAAATAACAACACCAATCGTCCAACTTGAAGTTGGAGAACTGTCCCTCCCTGTAATCAGAGACACACCAAGAATAGCTGCTACGATTTTGAGGAAAAATCGGCAAACCCTTCAAACTTTTGCAAATGAGCATGACGCCCCATAACAGACTGCAAGAAGCCAGATGCGCAGATGTTCGCCCCAACAACTCCAGGTGCAACCAAAAAACTAATTGCAAAAAACCACGATTTTTGAGGAAAAAATCGCCAAACCCAAGATTACAAATCATCATTTTTTCGGAAAAAACGGTAAAAACCAAATACCAGATAGCCCTCTTGAACGACAGAAACCCTGACTAGGGTATACAGGAGAAAAACTCTTAATTTTTGAGGAGAAAATTATAAACCCTCCCTGAATTTTTAAAACCAGGAAAACAAATTTTTTTTCTTCTGAAACAAAAAAATATTTAATAAACCAGACAGATTTTTTCTTTAAGGGACAAAAATATTTAAAACCGAATAATTCTTTTAAAAGGACAAAATTATAAACCTAGAAAACATTTTTTTTCTTTATGGGACAAAAAAAATATTTAAAAACCCAGAACATCGATTGTCAACTTGAAAAATAGAGGGTTTGGAACCCTAGCCACCAAAAAATAGAAGAAATCTGCACAAAAATCAAGGTATAGAAAACAATGCACCCAGAAAAATCTAAAGGGAACCCAGAAAAGGTCTCAAAAAACCCATCAAGAATTTGTGATCAGAATAACATTTCGACTTGAAACAAAGGGTCAAAACCCTAGTTGAAATTCCTAGAAGCCCTAGATGGCCATGAATGCACAGAAAAAAACAAAGGTCAGAAAATCGCTGCCAAAAGATCAAAGTTCTTCAGACCACTGCCCAAGATGAATCGAGGCTCAACCAAGGAGAAATCGCATCCAAATTAGAGCAAAAACACGGACTGATAACCAGTAAAAACAGAGAGAGCCGCGCAGGTAGAAAATGGAGAAGTCTATCACGTGCCCTAAAATAGCGTAGTCCGATGGAAAAGCGGCACCAAAAGAGAACAAAACGGCGCCCACAAAATGTGAGATCTCCTTCCGTCGCAAACAAAAACTTGCAGAAAAAAAAGGGAGTTGCAGGTGTCAATGACACGCTGCAATATAAAGGTCGCAAATCCCGTCGTAACCAAGAGGAGAGAAGGGATGCAAACAAGAACCCGTCGTTATGAACAAAACCCACGGAAATAGACCCGAAAAAGAAATTTTCACGAACTGATAAAATATGCGACCAGAATATCCAAACAAAGACGCGAACAGAAAAATATTGAACCCACGAAAAAATCAAAAAAAACTTTAACAATTTCAGAAAGCCTCCAATGATTTTTTTTTTTTTAAAAAAACGAAAAAACAAATTTCTTGAAAAAATTCCAAACAAGAAGAGACTACAAATTTTTTATTAAAAAATTCACCAAATTCTAAAAAAACCCCATCGGCTCTGATACCATGTTACAAAATCGATGTTGTTATATTAAACAAAGGAATGAAAGTTCCTTAAATATATTACAAGAGACGATGTTTCTAAAAGAAACAATCGTTAACAAGAGACGAAGTTAGAAAAAGCGAGATGACCATTAATGACACAAATAGAAAGATATTATTCTAATATGGATATGGTAACAGATACAGATAAATCATAAAACTAATTTTGAAAGAGCCGTGATATTACACAACATGCTAATCGAGTTTTTTATAAACTTTTGTTTTTGAAGATCTTGTAATGAACCGGACCAAATTTTTTCAAATTTTACAATGAACAATCTAGTACAACAAGAACCCGTTAAAGGTCAGCTCAACTCATAACCAGCAATTAAAGAAAGGCTCAACGCCAAGAATGTGCTTTCCGACCCGACTAGGGTAAGTAGCTACCATATGACGGAGTAACAGAAAGTAAATACAATGTTGGAAGACTCAACACCACGGATGTGCTTTCAAACCCCAGTAGGGCAAGTAGCGACCATCTGGCGGAGTAACAAAAGTAAATACAATGCTGAAAGAAAGCTCTACCACTTATTCAGCGGGAGCGAATACAATGTAAGAAGTGCAAAGCTTCAATTCCCTTCTTGGCGGAATACCATCCAAGAACTTTAAGTGTGTAGTTCATTCACCCATCTCTGGCGGTAAACCGTCCAAAGATTATTAGGTTTGCTACTCTAAAACTAAGTAATTGCAGAATATAAAAATGACTGAAATAGTACTACTATTAACAGCCTTACAATGCACAATCTGCAGATTACAAAGTGTTACAAACTGTTAAACCAAAGCAACAACTGATAGAATGTTGTTCCGACTTATTTGACTTCACAATATTGATAAAACAATGCTTGAACTGAACTTCTGGAAGTCTGATATAAAATCAGCAATTCTGGAAACACCAACCAGCAACACAGTAACCCACTAAAAAGCTCATAACTCACTCAAAACCCAACCAAATCACTTAAAACTAGATGCAAACGAGAGCTAGAATGCTGACAATGAAAACCTAACTGAGAAACTACTAACAAACTGTGATATTATTTTTTTGGCACACTTCCCAAGACAGCCCAGAATGGTACGGCCAAGGAGAAGGGCGATTTTGAGAAGATAAAATCATACACTCAATAATAAAAACTGAAACTCACCAAAGAGGGGCGCCCTAGGATGAGGAAGCCATATGTAAAGTACCCAGAACCAACAAAAATTCATGCAAAGACTTATGAGCAGATTTCTACTTCAGCCAAACCCTAACCAGCAAATGCAAAACTGACAAAATCTTTGAAATCTTCAACCTTGATGATCTGTCTGCTTGTCTGGATGAAAAGCAGTCTCTGAAGCCTTAGCTAGGTGCTATCTTTCAAGCACGAAACCAAGAGAAATGGCTAGGAGGTATGCATCCCTCGAAGTAACTCTGAAAGTATTTCAGCAGCATAACAATAAGGTAGACAAAAGATAACAAAATGAAGAGCAACTGCCTCCTTATATAGACCCTTTGAGAGAATCTCAAGAAACCTCTAGAAGGTGTGCCCCACTTCAAGACCTTTTTAGGTTTTTGACTTTGACTTGGCTGCTTCCTCAAAAGGGCGTACCTTTTCTTTAGTGATAAAATCACTTTAAAATAAAACATATTCTTCTCCAAAGGTTGGCGTCCAATTTCTCTTAAGCAATTATTCACTTTAGAAATATTAAAATATTTCCCCATGAGATGACCACCCTCAAAGTCCCCCTTTTTAAAATAACTTAAAGTTATACAGCTAGGCCAAGGGGTTATAACGTTATAATATAACATTATTTTAATTAAAATACTTATCTCTCCAGAAAATGCATCAAAAGGCCAAAACAATATTACCAACTGAATTGCCAGAAGAGGAAAGCCTGCTGAGCTAATGCTGACTGGACCACTGCTAAAAATAGAATTTACTAAAAATAGTAAATTCAAGAAGTTGCTCGGAATGCAATGCATGTGACACCATTGCGAAGCTTTCTGAAAACCCAGAAAGAGTCCGCAATCCAAAATCCCAAACTTCAAGATGTAGCCGTCATAACTTACTAAAAATAGTAAGTTCGGAAAGGTTGCCCGAAGTAGTTGCAAGTCATACCTCTGCGAAGCTCTCTGAAAACCCAGAAGGAAACCAGAATCCAAACATCCAAACTCCAACAAGCAGAACCCTAAATCTTCAAGAGAACCCATCAAACAGCCGAAAACCCCAATTCTGCCACTGACTTGCTGATAGCACACTGGGAATAGGCTACCAATCACTGAAAAGTGAAGTGCTAAAAACGGGGACATTACAGATCTCCCAAAGGAAGACAACTTCCAACTTTTTATAGCTAACATCTTTTAATGGAAAAACATAGGGATTATGTTCAAGCAAGTAAACATCATTTCCAATCAAAAGCACCTCTTACATATAATGTTGTCCCAAGTATTGTTAACGCTAAGTTATTTCCAACCAGTCTTACATTCAGGCTTTCCATCTGTTTCTAGAATTGTATATCCGATGGTGTTATTATGTTAATTTACCAAGATTGAAGTCATTATTGAAAAATGGGGAGTCATTTCTAAAGTTGCTGCTACTTAAGACAATATTCAGAAAGCATAATGCAACGAGTTCTACTGTTAGTTCTACTTGTGTATCAATTCAGAAAGAAAAAGAAAATAGCAACCAAACCTTAAAATGAAGAGATTGAAAAATGCCTTCAATTAAAAAACTAGTTATGTAATGTTTGGGACAAGTACAATGTTGAGAACATTCTTGAAACAAAATTAGGAAGCAAATCCAATATAAATCCCAAACGTTTAATGGTTCCAAAATCTATACACTCGTTGTATTAGTGAAAATGTTATCACAGCAAGATGTAACTGACCCTTCAACTAATAGATTGTACTTTCCCTTGTCTTGGTTAATTACTGCACGCTCCACCGTGGAAATACCCTGAAATTAAAGAATGAAAAGAAATCATAATAATTCAAAGATAAAACAAAGAAATTATAATTGATTGCAAAGACATTAAGCATCATTGAGTAAAACATGTAATTTTTTTCAAAATCCATAAATTTAAATACAAATGTAATAAGCACTCAATTGCATGTCTTTTACTGACCTTCACAACCACCTTCGTAAGCATTTTTCTTAATGATTGCATGGCAAAATGAAGTTTCATTCTATCTGCTTCAGGAGGAAAAATCAATAGTTTCTCATGGTCTAAAACCCGAAGGTGCTGCAAAAGTTCTCAAATTAGAATCTGAAATAAAAATTCATATTACTAATCTTAAACGTACACATTGAAAAATCTAATTTTTGATCAGTGATTATGATATACAATAAGCTTTCATTAATTTATCCTAGATACATCCCATTGTAAAGAGATGTTAATCAGGCACAAACCTGCTGCTTTAATTTTAGTTTTGGAGCTCTCAAAACAGATTCGGCCACAGTGGATGCATTAATGTCAAGCTGAAGAGAGTCGATTCTCTTCATATCTAGCTTAACAGACAAAAATGCCTGTCCAGACCTTAATACTATCTTTATACTCTTGGCAACCTATATCAAACATGTTTCAATCAATCAGAATGTTTCTTAATACATAGACATTGTATCACACTAAATAGCAATTATACATTTCTATAGAGTTCAATTAGTAAAATATGATAAATAATAAATGAGAAAAACACACTAAAAGAACTTTGAATGCCCATCATAAGGATTTTGTGTTATTTTAAATTAGTAAAGGGAAACATCGATATTAGACTCTTCATCATTCAAAAAGAAACATCCCACTTAATATAAAGAACTGAATACGCCAGAACTTTGTTATTCATCAATATAATCTAATAAATCAAGCACATTACATCTTGCTGCTAGAGGCGTACGAAGGGACCCTTGTGTTTCCTTAATGCAAGTGAAGAGAAATGAGGCACTAAAGCTTTTGCTATGATATAGATTACCGAGCATTATTAACAAGAAGATATTTAATTACATGGATTGTATTACTATTACCAACTATAACAACTTTTGGCATCATATTAACTTGTAACTTGAGATGGAAATTTATCATGTTAGCTGGGTAAGATCCACCAAGGGACTTATTATAGTAAATCCTACTCTGCTGAAACATATCTCTGTTCTCCCTGTATGTACTCTTACTGATAGAACATGTCTGTACCTGCAATCCAAGTAATTTGGTGATCTTGACAAATAATAAGAAATACAGGGAGAGTTTGAAGAATTTGAAATCAAATTGAGCAATGGAATATTTTGTGTAATCCTTAATTTTTAAGTTACATAATTTTAGTAATATTTATTAAGTATTTATTAATATTTAAAATATTTAGATTTGTTAGCATTTTGTTTTGTCTTTTCAAAACACCTCAAACTAGAGCAATATGTGAGGTAAAACCTCTCTTCAAATTATAAGGGGGACCTCCTTGGAAACTAAAACTAACCCTAAATGCTAAGCTATAGACAAGATTAATGATTTGAATTATTGACACTATGCACAATTTCTCTTCAGGGTTTTGCAGTAGTGCAACGAATAAAATAAACTTTTTCCCTATCTTTTTGACTTGGATATGAACACAAGACCTAAAACAATTCTTTCTCACAAACAAGATTTTATAGATTTTATGACATAAATCAAAGCAATTGAATATAACACCACAACACCTATCTATCTACTAAAAGAAAAAACCAATAAGCAGATGCACACAAGATTTTAAAGGAATAATTGTTTTAACAAACAATAACACACAATTCCAAGGATAAAACTGCTAAATTGCATAAAAGCTCCAACCTAGGTAGGTAAATAATATCAACATAAAGCTCAACATTAATTACCTATTATAAATCTAACCCGTAAATATAAGATGGAACTATCACAAACACAAACATAAAAAAACATTCACTTGAACAATAATTTCAGCAGCATAGGCATAGGATCAACTATCAGTATTCAATTTTGCACTCAAACCACTTATTTATAAGGTTACAAAACCCAGTTTTTGAGATTTAGGATAATAATTAATTTATCCCAAAAATCAATGTCTTTAAAGCAAAATGTCAAAAGCTATTGAAAAAGGTAGTGTAAAATCTGCCCCTCAGCACTTCTGCATTCACTATGGTGGTGTCAACTCAACAAGGTTAGAGTCATCCCTATCTTCCCTTCTACACATTTTTTTTCCTCCACACATTCTCACTCTCTGCCTTCATCCCTATGTGATTTTTGTCACCCTCTCCTTGCGTCATACCCTCTATTCTTCCCCTTTCAGCGCAGGCAGAGAGGATACTGGCACAATTTTGGAATTTGGCTTTTTCACCAGCCAAAATTGCCTTTGTTTGAAAGTTTCTAAAGCCTTTTTAATAAATCTGTTTCGTGCATATCTTGCTTGCACACTAGTTTGTCCTCCCATTTGAACGAACTTGGGTGGAAAGCCATGCCACGGCCCTTCTACCATGTCCTGCACCATTCCTCTCATTAGTTTGGTGGTCTCCTCTACTTGGGTTGCTTAGGATTCCCACACCTTCATAATTAAATTGTCTCCCTTCCCTTCTTTCTTCTTTGCCAACTGCATTGGTCCCCCTTATGCTACATTAAATTCAAACGTCCTCTCAATTTATTGATTTGCTTGACCATACCATGCCCAACAGGAAACAGTCTTATGAGGATGTGACAGGTAGAAAGAAAGAACTTCAAAACAATAAAAATATCCTAATCAAAACAATAAAAATATCCTAAACAAAACTGAAATAAAAGCTAACTAAAGTGACCTATAGAAAAGGATCTCAACAAATTGTCCAACACTAGAAATTACGATAAAAGAAGCAATTACAATAACTTGTTTGATAGAAGAATGTTCTCAGTAATTCTGACATAGATCTTTTATTCTAAAACATGGCACATCATTTGAAGAAACTTGAAACCCTAAGCACCAAACCATTATTGGTGCCTTGAACCTGATGCCTTCCATAGAAACCGTTGAAATCTACTGATCTGAACCCTAGATTGCTCTTGTGATAATCACAACCCCACTGAAAACTGCTGTGAGGGAAAAGCATATGATTTCAGTTTTGACCAAACTCAAAAATAAAAATGAATATCAAACAAGGATGCAATGCCAAAAACCCTCAGAAACCAATGACAATTTTCTGTGACATTTGTGAATAAAGGAGCTCAGACCCTCTCATGCAACCTTTAAAAGCTCATCACAAATCATTAAAACTCATAGCATATGAAGACTGCTGTAAATGGATTTTGAAGACATCAAAACCCCAATTGAAAGATCTTTATCCAAGCACTCCACAAAAGTAGAATATATGCCTTGAAAACCCTAGGTTCTATCAATAAATCTGCATCAAATACATTCAAACCCTAGGTGGTTGGATGTGGTTTTCTTATCAGCAAAACCCTGGGTGGCTAGATGTGGTATGAAACCCTTCACAAATCTAAAAAACATGCTTTTGAAATCTGAGTGTTTGTAAACCATGATCAGCTACTACAAAAAACTTTCCAACATTCAATACTGGCCCAGAAAAAAAGGTTGAAATATTTACTGAAACTGATACAAAATTATCAGAATGGATACAAACAGCTCAGGTGCTCCTTCTAGGTGTAAAGACCTTGCATTCACAACAAACCCTATTACTGCAACTGATGTGAACAGTCTGAGGGCACTTTTCTTATGCTGCATTCACTTGAAATCTGGTTTGAATGAGTGAAATATGCTCTTGGCTATTTCTAACCACTTGAAACTTTGACACCAACTCTCCAAGCATGCTTTTGATGACCTATTGTCACTTAATCTTGATTGCAAGACTCACCCCACACTCCATGATTGCCTATGTCACTTGATACCCTGACCTATACTTGCTAGGCATGTTTTAGGAAGGTTATTGCCACTTAAATTTTTGGCACAAACAGGTATGGTGGGTTCTTCCTGACCTCTACCACTTAGAAAGTGGTCAAAAATGCTACCCATACTTCTCAGGGCTGTTTCCATTTAAAATTTTGACATGATCATGCTGGAAGCAATCTTCAATTGTCTTTTTCACTTAACCTCAAGGTCAACACCAGTAAAGTGTGCTTCTTGAAGACTTTAGCCACTTAAACACTGCTATAATTTGCTAAGGCACACTTTTTTGTCATCTCTGTCACTTGAAACTTACCTCATATCAGCCAAGTGGATTTCTCCCTTGTCTTCACCACTTGAAAAATGGTTTTCACATGCTTAGCACACCCTCTATGGGTTACTGCCACTTCAGATTTGATCATTACCTTTGAAGCATGATCCTACCTCTCTGTCACTTACAATTGGGGTTTGATCCCTTTTTAAGATATTACCACTTATAGATTGGCTTTCACATCTAAGACATGCTCCAATCCAGCCTTAGCCACTCAAATTAAGAATTCTCATCTCAAAGATGCTCTTATTGTCAAATTTTGTCATTTTCCTAGCACCTAGCCATGTTTGTGTAATATTTTGTTCACCTTGGATATTTTCTACGTTATTGGATCCTCGTAACAAACTAGCTAGATCTGAGTCTAATTCAAACCAAATTTATGAGCCAATTCAATCCACTTGTGAATACAGGTACGACACAATAGAACGGGGTTGGGTTCATTTGCATGAACCCAAGAAGGATCTAGGGGAACCTAGATGAACCTAGGGAAAATCCTAAAGTTCCTTCTGGTTTTTATTTTTATTTTTTGCCTTTTTAAAAAAATCTTACTTTGACTTTGACCTAGTCACCCAAAATTGGATTTCAAATCCTAAAAGTCACATCTAAAACATTTCAAACACCAAAACAAGTCTATTTTAGCTCATTTCTATTGCAAAAAGCAAATAACATTCCAAAAGGCTAAACTTTTATTTTTGTTTGTTGAATCAACAGAGAAGATTGATTTTTGAAGGTTCTAAAATAGTTGCATTGTCATTCCTACATAATTTCAAGTGTCTATTGGCTTCCAAGAAGATCATAGAAGAATATTTTTGCAAAGAGGTATGATTTTTTCATTTTTTTCCTTGATTTTTGTATAACAAATATGAAACAAACCCTTTGCTTTATTTTTCATTCATTTTTCTACAATGTATCACTATGCTTAAAATTTCGAAAGAGCTAGGTTTATATATATATATATATATATATAGTTTTTGTAATGTCCCTTTCCTAGTGATCACTCCAAGAGGACTTATTAGCCTATTTAATTCTTGAGGCTATAGTCGGATAAAGGGAATTGGATTATTTAATTATTTAATGTTGACTAGTGGGAAAAAGTGCATTTATAAAGTAAAATTAAATAATTAACTTAAAAGGTGTTATAAAGTGACTTTCGGGAAATATTTAAAAAGGTACTTTATAAAGTCGCTTTATTTTATTTTATGAGTGGGAAAAGTGCAAGTCATAGATAAAGTGGAAATTAGAACTCATTTGCATTATGCTTGCTTATTTTCTCTAATTGATACTTTGAGGAGCTTTTCGAAATTCTTGGCTTTGGGGCCAAAAACCCTAGGGCGACTAGGTTCGGTGGTGAGACTAATCCACCCTAGCTGGTCAGGTTGGAGAGATCATACAGGTCTTTCACTGGTGTGCAATATTGGCAAATTTATGGGTCTCCTTCGGAGATAAATTGGAGAATAACCAAATATATCTTTCTTGCACAATTTGATAACTTCTAGCATGAGGTTGCATATTCTATTAGCTGAGAGGGTCAATTTACTTTGGCAAAGATTATCAAGGATTCGTGGGAGTTTATTATCAAGCTCATTCTATTGATGGCACTACAATTATACAGGCCGTGAGAAAGAGGTTTTAGTGTGGAGATTGCATGGTCATGAGGCTGCTAGTCACCTCTTTATAGCGTAATATTTCCAATTCAAGAACTTGGGAGTGATCATAGTTTGCGGACTCACCGCGAACTCGGCAGACTTGGGAGTCTGTTGGCCAGCTGAGTCGACTTGCCATGGACTCGAGAGTCGAGTCTAGGAGAGTCCTAGGTCGGGACTCCCGAGTCCGACCTCAGGAGTCGGCCAAGTCCTGAGGTCGGACTCAAGAGTCCCGAACCAAGACTCTCCTGCACGACTGGGAGTTAAAATGGGTTAAAAACCCTTTTTTTTTTCACTTTTTCTTTCATTTTAACATTCAACTTTGTGAATTTCAGGTCTGCAAATTGATTTCAGGTTGAAAGAAGTCGGGAGAACGAGCTAAAAAGATCAAAATAGAGCCAGGTAAGTGATCTAACAATTCTTTTTTTTTTGTTTTCTTGCATTCAAAATCAAAAAAATCAAGAAAAATAAGGGGAAATGCTACCAAATTTTTTCTATTTTAGCCTAATTCCTACTATTTCTAGCTTGGTTTTGCATTCTTTTTTTTATTGCAAATGTTTGAAACTTTGAATCACATTTATTTGCTGATATTTTAGCAAACCCTTGCTGATGTTTTTTTTTCCATGTTGAACTTGAAACAGCAATGTCATCTTCAAATCCAAAGGGAATGAGAAAAGACCCTGCATGGAAGTATGGAATACCAGGAAATAAAAAAGGTAAAGTGACATGTACTGAATGCCAAAAATGGATGACAGCAGGAGTAAACAGATTAAAATACAACCTTGCAAGAATACATGGGCAAAATGTGGAGGGATTCCTTAAGACTACTCCTAAGATTATGAGAGAGATGAAGGCCCTTCTTGCTGAATATGAGCCAAAAAAAGATGAAAGACAAAAAACAAAGGATGCCCTAGCAGCAGCGATGAGTGGATCCCATTCTACACATCTATGCCCCATGGTGTTGCAAGTCCAAGCATCCATGCTCCACATTCATCTTTTGGTGAGTCCTGAGGGTTCCTTTTCTACTACTAGTGTTGGCCAAGGTCCTTCATAAGGACCAAATTATTTTATTCCACGTAATGTTCTAGGAGCACAATCTTCACTTGAAGGTACCGATTGGAATAAGGAAAAGCATCATGAAGCTAGGATGGCTACTGCAAACTTTTGGTACTAAAATAATCTACCTTTCAATGTTGCAAACAGCCCATATTGGGAAGGTTTGGTGAACGCCCTTACAATTGCAGGAAAGGAGTTTAAGACCCCATCAGCTAGAGATTTGAGTGGGCCATTGTTAGAGAAAGCCGTAAAGAATACACAACTTATGGTTGATGAGCAAAAGAAATTTTTCCGAAGAAAAGGTTGCAGCATTTTATCTGATGGGTGGACAAATGGACGAAATAGAACTCTCTTAAACATTTTAGTGGCCTCTAATGGTGGATTGGTGTTCCTAAAATCAATAGATGCCTCCCATGAAGTCAAAAATGTTGAGACTTTATGCAATCTATTAGATGTGGTGGTCCAGGAGGTTGGAGTTGATAATGTTGTCCAAATTATCACAGACAACGCAGCTGCAGGTAGGCTACTTATGGAGAGGTATCCCACAATTGCATGGTCTTCGTGTGCTGCACATTGCTTGGACCTGTTGCTAGAGGACATTGGGAAGATTTCATGGGTCAAAAGAGTGGCTGAAGATGCAAAAAGTGTTACAAAATTTATCTACAACCATACTTGGGTGCTTTCTTTGATGAGGAAATTCACAAATGACAAGGACCTTGTGCGACCTGGAGTGACACGATTTGCTAGCCACTTCCTCACATTGCAAAGCATTCTTGGTGCCATTGGTAATCTCAAGCAAATGTTTGTGTCTAATGCTTGGAAGGAGTCCTCATTTTCCAATAGACTTGAAGGAGAGACGATTGTTGCCACAGTTTTTGATGAGACATTCATCGAAAATGGAGAGGAGTTGATGGGGGCAATCACACAAAAAAAAATTAGACATGATAATCTATTTGCTGTTTTTATTTTTTGAGGGGTTAATTTTGTTATAGTTTAACATTTGTTTTCATTTTTTTAGGTGACAAAACCGTTGGTGAGGGTTCTTTGTATGGTGAATGGAGATGGCATGCCAATGGGTTTCATCTATGAGGCCATGGATAGGGCCAAAGAGGCCATATCACATTACTATGGCGGCAACAAAAGGAAATATGAAATCATATGGTGCATCATTGATCGGAGATTGACAAACCAACTACACCAGCCGATTCATGCCTTTGCCTACTTCTTGAATCCGAAGTTCTACTTCTCGAACACATTTAAGGCGGATGAGGAGGTCATGTAAGGTCTTGTCACATGCATTGATAGGATGGTGCCTGATCATGAGCTGAGAGATAAGGTGCTTGATGAGTTGGAGGTGAGATTTGTTACATCTTATTTATGAATTTGCAATGTTGAGCCTTGACTATCTATGAATTTTCTATATTTGATTTACTTTTTCTTTTATCTATTCAAGGTCTACAAGGGTGCAGAGGGGAGACTCTTTTCCTCCCAACAAGCAATTGAAAGGAGAGGAAAACAACAACTAGGTAAAACATGAAATCAGAAACTTGATTCTTACATATAGATTTTTTACTTTATTCTTATTTCTTAATACTTATATTTTTTAAACATGTTTTTGTAGATCTATGGTGGGAGAACTACGGTGCTAGCACACCAAATCTTCAAAAGCTAGCCATACATGTCTTGTCGCAGCCATGCAGTGCTTCTGGGTGTGAACATTCACACAAAGAAGAGAAATAGGTTGACTCAGTAGCGCCTAAATGATTTAGTTTTTGTTCGGTACAACCTTTGCCTTCAAACTAGAAAGGTGGAGGGTGTTTCACATGAGTCCATCGACTTGGATGACATTAATCCATATGGTGAATGGACTATTGATGAACAAAATGATGAGGCTGATGTCTTCCTTACTAATGAGGATCTTGCTAAATTAGAGAGAGTAGCAGCAAAAGAAGAAGCAACAAGATTGGATGCCATGGAGGACGACGAAGACACATTTGAATATCATGTTTCCCCTGCTCAATCTCCTAGTCCTCATTTGGATACTATAGCACGGGCACCTTCTAGTTCTAGGCCTTCAAAATTGAGTACCATTGGGAGGGCAAAGATGAAGATGTAGATTAGATGTGGTTGTTACTATTTTCCTCTTTTTGACATGATTATATGTAAACATTTATAAACTTATGATGCTGTTATACATTGAAACTATGAGTATTTGATGACTATGAATGATTAAATTTCAATTATTGAGTGTTTGATGATCATATGACATGTAATCTTTGAATTATGAGTGTTTGATAATCAAATTAGGCTCTTATGTTCTCTAAATGCATTAATTTGTTCTTGTTTTTTTGTAAACCTACGGTTTTCTTTTTTGCCAAGTCCTAGCCAAGTCTTTTCCCGAGTCCATCCCGAGTCCCAAGTTCGAGTCATATTTTTGGGCTGCTCAATCCATGGTGAGTCCGAGTTTGTAAACTATGGTGCTTCCCTTTACTCAATCGCAGGTCAAGGAGGCCACCAAACTTGAGTAAATGCCACATAAGGGAGGCGTGAGCATTGCTGGGTATACATGCTTACTGGGTGTGAGTATTGTTGAGCATAGAATGTAGTTGGGTGTGGTCATTTGCATATAGGCAGCAATTGTTCTATCTTATCTGCAAGTCGTGGCACTTTGGTTAAGGGTCGACCTGCAACAAGCATTGTAAAGTGGTATTTATATGCTGACCGAAATCTACATTTTTGAGCATGAATATTGTTGTCATTACTGTTATTCAGACATATTGATGTTAAGGATATCTATGTTGTCATGTCCCTGCACACAATCATGAATTATCACTTACAAAGAAGAATTGAAGGCATGAATAAATCACAAACCAAAGGCATAAAATAATATGGGTTGATGACTATAGTATTATCGGCGATAATACTAAAGATAATAAGCATTAATTATCTATTGCTTAATGCAATGTTTAGTGGAGTTCGCTCACAAACAGTCGTGCCTCTTCGGACAAATGCACACATTGAAAGAAGACGTCCCTTACCCAGCAAAGGTATAGGAGCAAAGATCTTACAACAGCAAAAGGGAATCATCATCGAAGGAAGATAGACGAAAAGTATAGAGATCGACGCCAAGGCAGGTAGCATCATTCTCAAGCATATCTCCGCCATCTACTATCTTTTGTTCTATTATATATGTCTGAATTTTTACTGATGATTATTTCAGCGTTAGGCTGATTATATCTGCATTATGCCATGTTGCAACTCTACAGCGATTTAATTCCCTTTTCATGGATAGCACCATCTGAGATTATACTATAATTCATAGTTCAGGTCCATGTATCTATATTGATGTTCTCTCATCATATTGCTTAGATCGTTTTCCCATTCATACTTGTACTTGACATATGGGTACATGCAATTATATATAGATATATATTACTTTCCATGTATGTTTAGAAGATATGATATTTGTAGCTAGATTTGTGCATTAATATCAATATATAGTAATATAGTTATTGCTTAAATCTGTCTGTAAACCCGCTTGGGGGAAGAGGCCTGGGCGAGCGGTGAGAGCTAGAGATTCCACTTATAGTCGCCCGTACCTTTAAGGAAAGGATGGGCCATGGAGGGGTTGGAACACCCAGGACCGCTCAAGATGCTTCACCCATTCCCACAAGTGGATAAGTGTCTTCCAAGGATGAGGCATGGTTGGGGAAAGCATGTACAAGTCACCAACAGGGAGAGTTGTGGCATACAGCCTCTTAGATTGGTATATGGCTTTGGGCGAACACACCATGTCGCTCCTCCTAGCTTACGATAGGCTGCATCATTGATAATCTATAAATATGGTTGCCATGGATTAATGCTAACAAATGATAAATGCTTGTTTGGGAATCTATTTTTGTGGTTGTGATTGCAGGTTTGCCAAGATTTGATTACAATCATCAAGAAGTGAATCATCAATAAGGTGGAAACCCTAACCCTAGCTACTAAAGATTGTGACCCTTAGGTAATTTAGGGAAAATTTGGACAAGGGACATTACATATGCTTCCTTCTAATATATTGAATGAACTCCAAAACTGAAATTTGTTATGTTGATGTTTATTTATTGAATTTATTATATGTGAATGCAAACTTCAATAGCATTGAAAATGTTAAGTCCAATTATCATGCCACTTGTTGAGAAAATGCCAATGTGTCAAACTAAATATATTGTAAAAATATCTATCAAATTTAAGAGGGGTTTTTACAGTGGTATTAGAGCTAGAATTCTTGCTAGCCTGTGAGTTTTGGATACAAATTTTGATAGCAAAAATTTCTGAGCAGTGTTGGGTTTTTTTAGTTGCATGATCATTTATGAATCTGGAGGACAGGGAATACATAACATACAAGAGTAGGAGAGAGAGAATAGATGATAACCTATTTAATTCAGAGTCAGAAAAGGAGGAAAACATGGGTGACAAGCGTGAACCACCTGAGGGCAGCACTACGCAGATATTGAATGACCTTGCAAGGGGTCAACAATAGTTGGTTCAACTCCTTACTCAATTCATAACAAAGGATAACAATGTTGGTAAAATGGTACAAGATTGACTAACGGTAATAACAATGATAATGGCAACAATGGGAATAATGGTGAAGGGAGCAACACTCACATTCCTGCATAAAGCCACAGAGCAACTAGTAGAGTGACTCCTAGACCTCTTTTACCCCAATTCTTAGGAGGACAGCAAGCTGGAAATCAGGGACAGCAAGAACAAGGTGAAGGATTCACTGATTATTTGAGGGAGTATCAAACTCTTGGTGATGAATG
The DNA here is from genome assembly GCA_007258455.2 of Sequoia sempervirens. Taxonomy (NCBI): domain Eukaryota; kingdom Viridiplantae; phylum Streptophyta; class Pinopsida; order Cupressales; family Cupressaceae; genus Sequoia; species Sequoia sempervirens. Next base: position 55,160 of record VDFB02094863.1, read on the forward strand.
CCATGAAGCTATGACCCTACAAGATTTTTGTGCCATTAAGTACAAGAACAAACCAAGGGATCATAATAGGGGCCCACAGAATCAGGATCTTCAGTGTAAGGTTGGGAAGCTATACATTCCTTCATTTGATGGCTCAAACAAATGCACTTCTAGAGCATGGGTTCAAAAGTTGAATATATATTTTCAACTCAACCCTATGTTGGAGACAGAGGACATCAAATATGCTACTTTGCATTTGAAGGGAGAGGCCCACGAGTGGTGGTACCATGGGCTAGTCACATTGGGACATGCTAGCATTACCTCATACTTGGACTTCACACAAAAGTTCATTGACCGATTTGACAAAAGGACCCAAAGTTACATTTTAGGGAGCCAACACGGCTTAAGCAGGTAAGGATAGTGGATGCCCACATTTCAAAGTTTCAAAGGCTTTCAATCATGGTAACGGATGTGTCGAAGCATAGACTGATCATTATTTTCATTCAGGGATTATCCGAGCCACTATGTGGTTGGATTAGGGCCTTCAAATCAAAGTCATTAAAGAATGCTATCATTAGGGCACGTGACATGGAAAATTCTGTCCGAAAGAGTAAATTCCCATCTAAACCTTTCCTTCCTTGGAAAAACAAAGACAAGAAACCCTTTAAGAAGGAGTGGCCCAGGAAAGACAAATTGGATGATGAGGCTCATAGAGATTTGAGGAGCAAGAAGCTATGTTTCAATTGTGACGAGGCATGGGAGCCTAGACACAGATGCATGGGTAAGGGTAAGGTGCATTACATTGAGGTACTTTCTGATAGTGATGGTGAAGAGGAAGCAGAACAGGTTCAGGGCAGCGAACAATAGTTCAGATGATGAGTAGCCACATGAAGAGGTTAAGAGTGGAGCTATTGCCACTCCATCAAGTACTCCTAGATTCAACTCTTGCAGAGTTAGGGGAGTATCATAGGGGCAGCGAGTCACAATTTTGATTAATAGTGGGGCAACCCACAATTTCATAGGTTCAACATTGGTGGCTAAAAGAGGTATTCCTGCAAAGAACTTTGAGGGATTTAATGTGATGGTAGTTGATGGGTTCAGTATTGGCATGTACACAGAAGATTCCTCAGTTGGATGTGACATTGGGAAACTACACGGTGACAGATGATTTTTATGTAGCTGACTTGGGTGATACTAATGCCATCTTGGGGATTCAGTGGCTTCATTCCTTAGGGAAGTATTCACAGAACTTCCATACAATGATGTTGAAATTTAAAGTAGCAGATGGTAAGAAGGTGGTTCTAAGGGGTATGGCCAACGGTTTGCCTAAGATTGTCTCAACCAAAAGGATGAAAGTATATTCAAGGATGGAGATGTTGCTTGGGCAATAGAGTGCATGATTACATCTAAGGAGTTTCCAGATAGCAGCTAGCCATGTCACGTAGACATTTAGTCATTGTTGGGCAAACATGACAGAGTTTTTGGAGAGATTCCTCTAGGGACCTCCTGATAGAGATTTCAAGCATACTATTGAGTTGGAAGGGAGCCAAACTGGTGATAACTATTCCTCACAGGCATTCGAAGAAGTTCAAGGATGAAATAGAGAAGGCCATCAAGGAGTTGTTAGATATGGGCCACATTAGACCCAATTCCAATCCATTTGCTTCTTCAGTGGCCTTGATTAAGGATGGAAATATGCGAATGTGCATTGACTACAGGGCCTTGAATAAGAAAACGACCAAAAATAGATATCCTATTCCCAGGATCAATGAGTTGTTAGATGAATTACATGGGGCAGTGTACTTTTCAAAGATTGATCTTCGATCGGGATATCACCAGATCAGGGTCCGAGAGCAAGACATACATAAGATAGCGTTCATGTGCCATTATGGGCACTATGAGTTCTTGGTCACGCCATTCAGGTTGACCAATGCACCTGCTACTTTCCAATTGTGTATGAAGTTGAACCACATCTTTAGCAAGCAACTGCATAAGTTTTTGTTAGTGTTCTTTAATGATCTCATTTACAGTAAAACATGAAATGATCACTTGAGGTAGTTAGACGAGGTGTTGAGTATTATGGGAGAGCAATCATTATGTACTAAGGCGTTTAAATGTGCATTTGGCATGACAGAGATTTTGTATTTGGGCCATGTGATCAGTGCGCAGAGTGTGTAGGTGCATCAAGAGAAGATTCAGGCAATTTTGGATTGGCCACCACCTAAGACCCTTACAGAGTTGTGTGGATTCTTTGGATTGTGCAGTTATTACAAGCGCTTTGTTAAAGGGTTTTCACAGTTGGGTGCACCCCTAACGGATCTCACAAAGACAGGGGTGTTTAGATGGACAAAGATGACTCAAGGTGCATTTGACAAGCTCAAGGAGGTGATGAGCACATGTCCAGTTTCAGCACTTCTTGATTTCACTCAGCCTTTCGTGCTTGAGTGTGATGCTTCGGGTGAGGGTATAGGGCTGTCTTGATGCAAAATAGACATTTGATAGCATTTGAGAGTTGGAAGCTCAAGGAACCAAAGAGACTATATTCCATCTACGACAAGGAGATGCTTGCCATCATGCATGCCTTGGTGAAGTTCAGATAGTACCTGGTGGGTGGGAGATTTGTGGTTAGGACTGACCACAACTACTTGAGGTATTTCCTTGAACAGAAGGATCTGAATGAGAGATAGCAGAAGTGGGTCAGCAAGATAAAGGCCTACGATTTTGACATCAAATATGTTAAGGGCAAGAAAAATATTGTTGCTTATGCCCTTTCCAAGAAACCAACTACAATTCCCTTACAGAGATTTCAGCTTATTGGAAGTCCCACCTTCTGGTGGAATATTCCAAGAATAAGTTTGTTTGTGAGTTGATGGATGGTCACATTCAGCATGATAGGTACAGGGTGGTAGATGACATTATCTACTACAAGGACAGGATAAACTTAATCCCAAAGTCAAAACTTAAGGAGAAGATAATGAGAGCTATTCATGATACACCATTGGTAGGGCATCCTGGTTACTTCAAAACCTACAGGAAGGTCAGGGAGAGGTTTTCTTGGAAGGGCCTCAAGGACGATGTGTTGTGACATGTGAGGGAATAGATGACTTGTCGACAGAACAAGCCAAAGCACACTCATCCAACAGGGTGTTATGTCCCCAAAATCGTGACATTTAAAAAAACGAAGAACTTATCTAAAAACTAGTAACCATTTGAATATCGTTATAATAATAATTGTTGAAAACAATATTATAATTATAAAAATTATAAATATTAAAATACATGTCTAAAATATCAACCACTCAACAACATTATAAGTATAATTATCAAGATCTAATTTAAAGGTATTACTATAATTATCAAAATCATCTTATGCATATCTTTATAATTAAAATCATGTTATAAATATCAATAATAATATTATAATATTTCTGATTATAATCATATTGTGGAATAAACATATAAATAGAATGACAAATGCTATAATAATAATAATATATAATATAAAACCCATGCTCTTAAACAAATGATAAAACAAAAGCCATGGATACTCTTATGTTCTTATTCGAAGCCAAAATATGACAATATTCAATTACTTACAATAACCCTGAATATGCATGAACAAGTTAAGTCGAGCAAAGAAATTATCGGGCAACATACTGAATGAGACGTCTTAGCCTAGGCAACGAATTCGGGTTGGCATCGAAGGATATAGGCGTGGGAATTCACCCAGAATTATTGGTGCACGGATGAACTGAATAATGAGGTCATTTGCATAGCCGTCTACCCTATGGGCCGCTCCACTCAGGCTCGGGATTCTATTCTCAATATCGTAGCAACAATATCAGGGGAATCAAGCAAGCCTATCACCATCAGGCTTGGTATTATATCGATATCCCGACCACCTTATTTCTTTATTATGTGCCGAATGATTGAAGGGCGCATACATTCAAAGGAATAATTATCGGAACTGGTTTGTAGTCGATGTCACCCTCATTATCCTTAAGGGCCTTTGGGGATTGACGTGAAGGGAGACCATGGTCAAAGCCACTCAAACTGGCCGCTTCCAAAGCAACGCATAAACATTGTCAGGCCATCGTGACAGGAATAATACCTCCGCTACTCACTTTAGGCATTAATGACTTATACGATATGATTGACACTCAATAACCATTTTGCGCTAAGACGATATCGCTGTTGATCACTATCACTTGCAATAGGACAATTCTCTTCATCGTCGCCCATGAGGATCTATCGTGTATGAGAAAAACCAGCAATCAATATGATATTTGCTTAATACCCCTATGGAGTGAACGGGTGAGTAAAGTCGTGATAATACTGTTGCCTAAAGGGAACGCTCAAAGCAAATCGGATGAAGTAGCTAAAGTCTTTGTTATGGAGCCAAACAATTAAACGATGGACGATTAAAGAAGCACAATTATACTTAGTTAATTAGGATTAATCCTAAGGACACAACCATTTGAAAAGTCAGCTCTATCCAAGTGGTGCATCTCCTATGGAAGGGGCATGGACGGTATTTCCCTCTTGCAAAGGCATATATATTTAAAACAAATCATAGGCTGAGGGAGGGGGGGGATGAAAAGTCTTCATATAGAAATATACCTCTTATACACAGCGGACCCACATACCCCAAGGAGCCATGTATAGTCATATGAGATACATGAATAACTTACCGAAATAGAAACAAAGAGATCGTTGGAGAGTAAGGAATTAGGAGAATGCAAGAAAAGCCGTGTAGTTCAGAACACTAGGAGATCGCAACAATTAGGTGAGATTACTCACTGGCTTTAATATATAGTTTCCAAATCTGACATAATGATGCCGCGTAAACCTCTTACTCAGTTGGTCTGTGTATTATTGAATGTAATCTTTAGTCTTTGCCCCCTAAGATGCAAGTTGCTCCTAACGCATTTGGAACCATTCTGGAAAATAGATTCATAGCAAATGATATTGGATGCTAACTCTAGACGGACTGTGTGGTCCTGGAACATTATAAACTGTAATGGTCTCTTCTACAAGACTGATTCTAATAATGACTGATCTATATCTTTGTGACTGATGTTTGGGATTTGCAAATGGCAATTAGATCGAACTAATGCTCATACTGTAGGCTGCATTGATCAGAAAATAGAATATACACTAAGGCATGGATACTCATTAATTTATTTCTGCACTCTAACGAACTTTCATGCTAGAACTAAATGATATGGTATACATATATGGACCTGAACTAAATTGTTGATTGCATTAGTGTATAGAATATAATGACTGAACTACAGATATGAAACTGGTTATATTTACTCATGCTCTCTGATTTATCTTCATGCTGAATTAGAAGCTCATGTAGGACTCTTTCCTAGCATAATATATGAAAATACAAATGCATCAATAACAGTTGCTTCTTTGGAAACTATATAGAACTGTCTGCATTCTGATTGTACATCCCACCAGGAGAGTTGAGTCATGACTTATGTGGTTTGTCTAAAAACCTCACCCAGGTTCCACCCCACAGGCCCAAAGCAAGGGTTGGGCATTCTGCCTCGCAGGCCCAAGATAAGGGTTGGGCAATAGGAGGTCGTAGACCATTGGCCCCTTAAGGATTCCCCTCTCCTGATGGGTTGAGTGACTCTTCTTATGATTTCAATCTGCAAGTATGATTATGTCTACATAATTGCATTATGATTATGTCTTATTTTTGGATATCTAAATATTAATGCTAACAAATATGTTGTCAATATGATGAATACAGGATTCCAATCTAGAGTTATGGAATTAGGAGAACATTCATTTGGAAGAAAGAAACCCTAATCCTAATCAACAAGCAGATTCTAGGGAAAACAAGTGAGTTCTAGGGCAAGGTTGGGTAAGGGACATTACATAGGGTTACTGCAGCCATTGCCCATTCCAGAACAAAAGTGGGTGAGTGTCCATGGATTTTATTACGGGTCTACCTAAGGTACATGGCAGGGATTGGATTTATGTTGTGGTAGATCGGTTGACCAGGTTCGCTCACTTCCTCACAATTTCAATAGAGTACAAGGCACCACAAGTGGCATAGCTCTTTTTCATGGAGGTGTTTAGACTCCACGGGTTGCCTAAGTACATTGTCTGTGACTAAGACAGCAGATTTCTCAATGCTTTTTAGCAGGAGTTGTTCAAGCTAGCAAGTACAGAGTTGTCGTCTAGTACTAGTTACCACCCTCAGATGGATGGTCAAATGGAGATTGTGAACAAATGGGTTTGGGGTACCTACATAACTATGTCTCAAGTCAACAGAAGGCATGGGTTAAGTGGTTACATCTAGGAGAGAATTGTTACAATACCACTTACCATATGGCCATTTGCATGACACCATTCTAGACTCCACGGGTTGCCTAAGTACATTGCCAGTGACAGAGACAACAGATTTCTCAGTGCTTTTTGGCACAAGTTGTTCAGGCTAGCAAGTACAAAGTTGTAATGTCCCCATTTTGGCCATATGCTCTTCTTTGATTCATCAGTCTATTCCGGAACCCGTAGACTGGAATGAGGTGAAATTAGGGTTTCTTGGCTTGGAGTTTTGTGGCATTTCATGTTATTTACTATTTTTAGTAAATGCTAGTTGTGGCAGTTGCAGTTGTCCATTCTTAGTCCTTCTCAGTTGGAGCAGTTGTTATTATATTGGCTTGGTCTTCAGAGAGCTTTATTTAGTGAAAAAATATTTAATTAAAGGCATTATGTTTTAATTCACTGTTGACACCCCCTTGGCCTAAGGAGATAACTTAAGTTGTTTTTAAAGTGGGGCCATGAAGGGTACGCCTTCATAAAGAGCTTTATTAATTTTATTAAGAACTTTATTCCTTCAGCAAAAGTGGACGCCACTTTTATATTATTTGAATAAAGTGAAATTCTTGGAGGCTTTTGGGACGCCACTTGAGAAGTTGATTGGTCTTTGGGAATGGGAAAGGTCTCTTGTGTCTTTTGAGCTGCTTCTCGGGCAATTGAAGAGTTTTGGTGAGCTCTTATTTATTGAAGGCTTTTGCTCCAGCATTTCATCCATGAAAATTATGCTAAAGTTATGCTGTCGAAATGACAATTGACATATTGCTTCGAGGATGTCTACCTCCTAGCCTTTTCATCCAATTTCGTGTTTGCAATATAACACCTAGTTGGTTACATTGCTGCTTCTCAACATCAGACTAGCAGATTGAGCATCAAAGATTGAAGATTTAAGAGTTTTTTCACAGTTCTGGCTTCCTGGTTTTTACATAGCTGAAGCTGATTTTTGTTCATATCTTTTGGAGGGAATTTTTATATGTTCTGGGTATTTTGGCAATCCATCTGTTGACTCAAGGCGCCACTTTCCACAAAGTATTGGAATTTAATTCCAAGTGTTTATTTTTATCTTGCAAAATCGATTTCTTGAGGAGGCCGTACCATTTTGATGGGCATTGGGATGCGTGCTAAATAAATGGGAGTCTTTCTGGATGGTTTCTGATTTGCATCTTGGGCGCCCCTCTTCTAGAAAACATCTGCAACTGATTTCACATCATTCGGAGGTAAATTGATCAACTTATGAGCATTTTTATGATTTCACAGTTTGCTGGTTGAATTTCCAGAATTCTGATTTTTATATCAGATTGTTGCAACTTCCAGTTTATGATTATTTACTTCAGTATTTGAGAGTTAAATCATTGTAAAAGTTCATGCTAATATCTAAGGTTCATTCCTTATCAATGTAATTTGTAATTTGCAGAGTTTACTTTGTAAGGTTGAGATTAAGCATTACTAATCCAACCAATCTTTTAGTTCTGCAATTACTTTTCTGTTCTATCATTAAATTACCCCTGGATGGTTTACCGCCAGTGTGGACAAACTGTTTTGTAACTCTCTTATACCCACTTCAAAGTGGTGAATTCCCACAACTCTGTGGATGCCCGCCGCAGCGGAAGAAGTGCTTTAATTGTACTCTCTTTCCCCCCACTGTTTGGTGGTAGTGTGGAAATGTTTCTCATGGCTGGTTATCCGCCTATCAGTTCTTAATTTCAATTTTCAACACTCCGTCATATGTTAGCACCTCGCCCTCAGTGGGATCTTGAGTGCACATTCTTGACGTTGAGTAGTTTTCATTCCAAGTTCAATTTTCAGTTTGATACTAACGCTAATCCAGTTATCTATCTCTGGTTATGTTGTGTAATTCTTTCGAAAAAAATTGGTTAGCATATTTCAGTGGTATCAGAGCAGAAGACCCTGCCATCCTGTGGCAAATTTGCAGTTGTGTATCAGATGAGTGACAGAGATCTCCAGTACTACACCGATAGTCAGAGCAGATTTTAGTTCAGCTCCTTGTGGTATCCAGAAGTTGGCAGTTAGGCATGGCTAATGAAGAAGAAATGAAGTTGGCAGAGACTCTCTTTATGGCTGGAAAGAGACTTGGTAAAAAGTTTCAATCAAGAGAAGATGAACAAAACATTCTTCATTTGTTAGAACAATGTTTGAGACAAGTGAAGCAATCACCTTCAGAGAAAATGGAGTTGGCACTAGCTCCTACAGTGAATTTTTTGAATCAGCCCTATTGGTTAGGGCATCCTGATGAAGAAACCAAGCTACTGATTTCTTCCTGTTTCATGGAGATAATAAGAATTGTAATTTCCCAATTGCCCTATGATGTCGAAACTATGAAGACCATATTAAATATGTTAGTGGAAAGTTTTCAAGACCTTGATGAAATTGATAGCAATCAGTACTCCAGAAGAGCTACTATATTGAAGATGTTTTCTGAACTCAAAACAAGTATTTTGCTGGTTGAATTGGGTATGCAAGATCAAATATATTATTTGATCCATTACCTCTTCATTTCAACTTGGAGTGAACAAGAAGAGGATGTAGTTGCAGCAATGAGAAACATTTTAATTTTAACTATCAATGAGATGGATGACATTCCAAAATCCGTCTTAACTTTTATGTTTAATATTCATGAACAAGAAGGAAAGGATTCCTCTACTGCTGGTATGTTGATCAGAGATTTGTTCATTCAGTGTGATAGAAAATTGAAGCCACACATGAGGAAGATAGAGCAGAAAAATGAGGTAGTCATTAATGCAGAAGTCGGAAATAAAATATTGTTTCTCAATGATTGTAAGGTTGTTTCTCAAGAAATACCTATTGATATGCAGTTGTCCGCACATGCTGAGGGTGAGTGTAGGGAGGCAACATCAATTTTGAATACATATGAAGAATTTATGACAAGTGACCAAGAAGATTTCTTTGGTATGTATGTGAATGCTAATGATAAAATCAGCAACACATCTATTCATGATGGGGTTGTTGAAGATAAAAATGATAAATTAATCAAAGCAGCCAGCTTTGATGACTCTTATTTCCAGTATGATGACGGTGGCGAAGGCGGTATTGAGCTTGATCATCAAACTAAGCTCTTGGAGGAAGTTACTGATGAAGATTTCAGTTTGAATGGAATGAGGAGTGACTCATTCAATGAGTCAACAATCCAAGAGGAGCATGGAGATCTTGTTCCTGTTGATCATTACAATCAACCCTTTTGCATTTGGGATCCTGGTGAGATGGCACCAAGGTATGTTAAAGAACTTGAGTGGGATAAATTTCCCTTTGATCCTGATAAAGTTCAAAATTCATTTTGTATTGCAAGCTATGAAGTCATTAGAGAAGACGTTGTCTTTGATGAAGAAGCTTGTTTGGCAAAGCTCCATAAAGATTCCTTTGAGGAAGCTGATTTTGAGAATCAAGTCAAAGAAAATAAATCAGAAAAATTGATGTTTGATGAGCAAAGCTTCTTTGCTGATTTTGATCATGGTCCTAAAGAGCTGCAAGTTTTGAAGGATAACTTAATGGTTTCAGAAGAGAAAATTGTTAAAGCATTATCAAGATTTGATAGCACACACAATTTTGTTGAAGAACTCTACTAGAAGTTTCAGTTTGAAGAGAGACATAATGGAGTTAAAGGAGTCACTCTTTCCAAGTTGCAAACTATCAAAGAAGCATTGGAATCATTAAAGATAGATTATTTGC
>VDFB02094864.1:0-19831 GCA_007258455.2 Sequoia sempervirens
AATTGAGATTAGATGGAGATAAAATCTTATTGAAGAAATTCTTTGATCTCCTTCCATCAAAGGCTCTTTTTTCTGCACAACCTAGAATAGGGACCTTGAGTTGGTAACATTGCAATCCTATTTTTCAATTGATAGCAGAGAATTTTTTTAGCAAGATCCTATCAATTAAATTTTTTAGCAAATATTAACTTCTTCTATTAAAAATAATTTAAATATTTTAACACATGCATTAGATGGACCTTTGGTTTTTGATGATTTAGAGATATTATGTATTGATAATTGTGTGATTGAAAGGTTTAACAAATATAAGTCATTTAGAAAAACCTATGAAATCTAGGTTGAGCAAGTGATTAGATACAGACTCTTTTGCATTGAAAGAGGTGTAATATTATATAAGGAAATTGAGGGGAAAAAAAGGAACTAAATAATGATCTCCAAATACTGAGAAAATAAGAATCTATCTAGAATTTAGTAATAATATATATATATATATACATATATATTCCCTGATACAAATACACAACTAAAACAAAAAAATTCTCATATTTATTTTAAATGTTTGATATATGTTATTCATTACATATTTTTAAATTTGTAATGCTTTTGGTGGAGTTACTATTGGAAGGAGAATATAATTGCAAACTATATATATTTTAAGTAAATCTATATCTTTTAGTATTTAAAAATTACTTAAAATAGTTTCCTCGTTGATATCTTGTTTTTTTACTTTAACATACACCATAATAGAAGTTCACATGCACATCAATCTTAGAGAAAAAATATATATTCATACCCTTTTTCATTACTATTTTTGGTAAACTTTGAATAGATTGTCCTTTGTTCAATAACAAGTCTACAAGTGGGATATTCTTGTGTGAATTAATCTCATGACATTACCTACCTTGCATAAGATCTACTAGTGCAAACTTGACGTAGTAATTATCAACCCTACACATTTAAAATTTAAATTCAATTTAAATCTTGACAGCACCCTCCCACTAATCATTGTGAGCTTACCTAATGCATGTTTATCTTGATTTTCATGTTGTATTTTACTTAAATAAAATCATTTAAGCATTTAAAATGATCAAAAATTATTAGGACAATGAGGATTTATCAAAAGAACATTTTCATTGACAAAAATGTAATAACATTTTCTCATAACATATATCATCATGTCTCTAATTTATCATCATCTCTCTAATCATTATTCCTATGTCATGGAATTGGTTTGGTTAGGGCTCTAATTGAGGAGAACAAAATCCTCACAATTTAGCACATTCCCTAAAAATGTTACTAAACACTTTCTATCTATATTCCCTAAAAATGTTACTAAACACTTTCTATCTATATTGAGGTTCAAATATTAGAAGATCAACACATCTAAATTCTAAACATCAATTATTTGCTAGTTGATTCTTATGGTATAGATTTATATTTGCACACTAGTTCGGTTTCTCAGACATGGATGCTAGACAAAACAATACTGAGACATTTATTCATGACCATCTAGGAGATCCAAATGAAGATAACACAAACCTCTGGTTAGTAGATTTTTGTAATACTATGTTATATTCACTCTTATTATATTAATATATAAATATATGAGCTTACATGCTTTGCTTTAAAAAAAAATGATGTTTTGTAAACATTGTCAATCCATAATAAAATGTAAAAATGTTAAAGATAAAAATCCAATTTCAAAAATTAATTTTTACTAGTTTGATTAATGGAATTATAGTTGAAGCTTGTGGGCTAGTTTATTTTGTACATATTTGAACAGATACCAAAGAAAGACATAGTTGCACCTTTAAAAGTTTATAAAATCAAGTCCAAAACCTCTTTTTAACACTTCAAATAATCAAAATCTACATCTCAAAAAACATCACATTTAATTCATTTAATTTAAATATCAATCATCTAATATAAAAATAATATTATTTTTAAATAAAACATAATAAACATTTTTCATTAAAAGAATAAACAATTAAATATAATTAACATTAATAAATATTATAAATAAGATATAATCTTAGAAAAAGTTATTATTAAAGTTATAAGAAAGATAAGTCTTTTCTATTTCTAACAAGAAAATTAGCGATACTTAGGTATTATAAAGAGAACACTCACCACAATTCCATGCAATGAAATTAAAATGTGGGATTAAGACTAAATCCCCCAATCCAATGATCGAGCAAATGTGTAAAGTGCAAATGGAAAACACGAACAACTATGGAAGGAGAATGGGAACGGGAATGGCAAGTGTAAACTGCAACGGTGGAGTACTACGGAAACATAGATTTGAAATGGTGCGGTTAAAGAAATGCTATAGAAACGAGAGAGAGGTTGGGTTAAGAGGGCCCCACATGGTGTCGGACATCTAAGGGAGTGTACCCTTAGAGTGTGTTGATTAAACTGACCCCTCATATAATACCTATGCCATTATGGAGCTCAATTCTACGATATGTACTACTTATCAAATCCTTTGTAAATAATTTTAAACTTATGACTCCATTTAATCATTTAATTGATTTTCTTGAATCAAAGCAAAAACATAGACACACAATTGAACAAATTCTCAAAGAAGAATGACAACATCATTAACATTTCATTCAAAATTCACTCAAATTCACATAAGGAGAGAAAATATATTAGAATTATACGTTTATTCATGCTTATAAGTCATATCTGCATACAATTTAAGATAATGTGCATATATTCATCCAAAAATCAAAATAGGCTATCCATTATATTCTGTTTGCTTGGGGTTTTAACAGCCAATGGCACCACAGATATCACTTCCTCATCGGGAGGATGGAGTTCTACCATGTATTCGCTCAAAGCCTAGCTGGAAAACAATCCAGTTCTCTCCTACAGAATAGACCTTGAATTCCCTTTTATATGACAAGGGAGCAACAAGCTTCAGGCTCAAATATAATTTCACCACAAATTCTCATTTGAACAAAATCTCCATTGCATTTGAATTTCATTTCAAAACTTCCCACATGTTGAATCTGCAAAACATTTATAGTGCATGAACTGGGGTAGCATAAAAGAATAGGGGAACACAAATTGTCATCAAAATCCCCTCGTCGCCATCCATGCAAAAAATCCAGGCAACCAAATTGCCACGAAGGCACCACAACAACTTCTTATTTACCTGCCACCCTGCCCTTACCAACACTTAGACCCTGGTATACACGCCCGCTTCTAGTTGTTTCCCAATACTCTGGTTAAATTGATTACCTTGGGGTTTTAATTTGAACAAAATCTCCATTTACATTTGAATTTCATTTCAAAACTTCCCACATGTTGAATCACGCAAAGACATAGTGGCACCTAAGCTGAGGGAAAGCAAGAAAGGGAACCTGGGTGTCATCAAAATCACAAACGCAGTGCGAGAAAACTAGAAAGGAACACAAATTGTCATCAAAATCCCCTTGTTGCTATCCACACAAAAAAACCAGGCAACCAAATTACCACGAAGGCACCACAACAACTTCTTATTTAGCCACCACCCTACCCTTACCAACACTCAGACCCTGGTATACACGCCCACTTCTAGTTGTTGCCCAATACGGTAGACTCTCAACCTCGTCTTCTTTGTTGTCCTTGCCCAATACGGTTCGAGTTGGTCTACTTGGGGTTTTAACAACCAATGGCACCACAACTATCTCTTCGTCATCAGAGAACAGACCGTGATTGAAGAGAGGTAAATACCGACAGTAGTCCAAGTCAGTCTTGGTTACATCATCAGAAGTGTTGCTCGTAAGGTCAATGGGCGAGTGTTGGCAACCAGAGGAGCCATGCCACCCATACCTTATTTTCCTACCAACACTAGTAATGGAGCACACCACCAACTACTTGCCTTTGTCATCTACCAGTTGAGCAACAGCGTCCACGGAATTGCAACCTTCGCATCTGGTGGAGGCACAAGCCCACGGGCATCATCAGCAAAAGTACCTTCTGAATAGCGAGGACCAAGCTTTTTGTGACTCAAGCGAGCAGAACCTCCCTTCTTGATTTACTCATTTTCTCTTCTCGGAAAGCACTCCAAACTTGTTAAATTTGAACCCACAAAGTGCTCCTAGCGCTACAAGAATGACACTATTAGTAGTAAATTCCTCTTTTATTTATTGTGCAAGGTAATGGCAACCTTCATCAATGCTTAATAAACATGCATGTGCAAACATGGCAATTTGGCGGCGTATGTACTGTTACCGTTTAACTAGAGCTACATGAGAATCCAAAGATCACCCTTCATGATTGCGAACAATAACATCTTCACACAGATTGAGATCGATGTGTCTACACAAGCAAGGAATAATTCATTAATGCTTCACCAACCTTCATCTTCCTCTTGCCAGCTAGAACAGCAGAGATTTACATTAGCTTTTGATCTTCGTTGTCGACCTAAAACCATGGGTTATGAGCTCAATAGTGGAGATTGGGCCCCACATTCCATACAGGACACAAATCTACCTTTTGTTGACCTCGCGCCAAATAACAAGGCAACACCTTAGGTCTGCGAGTTGGTGGGGTACGATCAAGATCTTCTCCCATATCTTCGAATTTGGAAAACCTACACATTGCACGGTTAGTATTTAATGAAAGGCTTTGGCTAAGCCGTCGGGGACATGACCACTGGAGTTAATGGCTTAGGCTTACATCACTGGATTAAAATTAAAACCCAACTTTGATTTTAATGCTTTATTTCCTCTATAGGGTTTTATTTCCTAAGTCTCAGTTGGACCCATTAAATTCTTATCCCAACCTTAACAAGAACAAATGATTAAGCTAAGGATTGTATTTTTTGTTATAAATTTAGTTCTAGAGAATTCTTAATTACTAATTCTTATTTATACATTTGTATATGAATCCAATTGAATGCCTTTCCATATCATTATGGAAAATTTTATTATTGCAACCCTAACTCTAACACTAATTAAACCTTGAACCTAACCTAATTGAACTCGTATTATAACCCTAACTCTAACACTAATTGGTACATGGTGCCAAGCCCTAATTGTATCAAAACCCTAGAGAACTCTAATTGAACCTTAACCTAAAATGAACCAATAGCCCTTACCTTAGTCCGAGACCTAACTACCAATCCTAGCCCTAATTTAAGATAACCTTAATACTTGTTGAATTAAGCCCTTGTTAGTTATAACCATGGTGATCCCTAACCCAAATTGAATACTAATTGAACCTTAACCTAAGTGAATGGCAAGCCTTAATTAAAGCTCCAACCATAATCTTATTTGAATTTTGACCCTAATCATATGTAATTCAGCCTAACCTTAATTGAACCCTAACCTAAACATGAGTTCAATTGAAGTTTAAGGTTCAAATAGGGTTAGACTTTTAATTAAAATTAGGTATAGGATTCTATTAGGATAAGGAGTTGGGATTGGAGATAAAAGATTAAGGTTCTATGATGAAGCTTAGGAGTTAGTGTTAGGGTTCAATTAGGGCAAAGGGAGTTAGTCAGTAGAAAGGGTTAGGGTTATGGTTCAATTAGGGTTTCATTAATGTTAGTTTTAGAATCATAGTTATGTTTTGGGTTGGATATAAAATTAGAGTTAGGTTTGAATTTAATTAGTGTTAGTTTTAGGGTTGGGGTTATGGTTAGACTTATAATTAATGTTAGTATTGGGATTATATTCTATCACTTTAATAAAAATAATCTTCTATAAATTCATTCAATTTTTTTTTGAAATTATATAATTTAAAATATTTTCAAATTTACCTATGTTGATACATGAGAGATATAGCAAATATAAACTCTATACAATTTATAGTTAACTTGACATTGTGTATAAAAAGGTTTAAGTTATGAATGTTATAATATAACAAAATTTTGAGGAAGTACTTGAGAGTTCTATACATAAAGTTTTAGAATAGTTTTTGTTTGTATTTGTTTATTATTATTGCGAGAGCTGGATCAAACATCGAAATCTCAATTGAACCCATATGCTCGTTTGTTGATTGTAGAGTAGTGGACAAAAGCATAGCAATATTCATTAGACCAAGACCACAAGGTAGAGGATTAATTGATGAAGTTATTGTGAATCCTCTTCATAGAAACATGACCAGCTAATTGGTATTCTCTTTTTAGCACTAGGATCATACAAAGTAGAAGCAATAGTTTAATTTGCTATATATATTTTTTTTTATTCAAGGGAGTAAGCTTTTGACGAGACTATATAGACGGATACAACCATTCAACAATACCACCCCAACGGGGTTTGAACCTTTATGGAAAGCACAACAATGCCACCTATAAACCAACACACCATGCCAATACTGGCTTAATTTGCTATATATTAACCATCTTTTACTTACAAACTTTTTTTGAAAAAGGCAGTTAGAAGGTGTCATACCTGTACTGCATTTAAGCCAAGATCAATTAGTATTGCACCAGGTTTAAACCAATCACCATGAACCAAATTTGGCTCACCTACTATCTAGAATCACAACTACGTACTATAGACTCATCACTGTGTGAACTGATGTTTATCTAGGGTATTAATTGTTTAACTTAGACATTGATGTGTATACCCTTAGCTTCCAAATCTTCTTGTCTCATTTAATTTTTTGTTGACATCAATATATCTGGATAAGTCATAACCAAATTCTAAGGTCATCTCTAGATGGGCATGCTCTCTGCCAAATATGATGAACTAGGGCATGAATGAACTAAATGTGTTACATATCCATCAATGTTAAATTATTTGGATGATCAGAAAAACTTCAAGAAATTGTAGACATAAAGAGAAAGATTAAATAAAAACTAAATGAGATACACTCTTGACAATCTTTGTTTGGGATTTTCATTGCTATTTGGTTCTATGTTATATTATTTTCAAAATTAGAAGTTTTTTTATTATGATCAATTAGAATAGACTCTACAAGAAATGCATAAATATATTGTCTTGTGTAAGAAGTCCACGAATAGAAATAATAATTTATTGATAAATCACAAGAGATGACTATTTGCAGTCAAACACAAATCTCTAGATTTTTCACACTGATCCAATAATTATCACCAATCAATCAGAATAGTAGTATCAATCTTAGTTCAATGATATATGCCAATGTCAGATTCATAATTAACAATAAATTTTAGATACTCCACACTAGACACTAAAACAAATTGAAAATTTGTCTTTATTTGCATCTCCTCTAGAAACTCATCTATCTTGTAAGTCAGGTAACATCTGCAAACACTATGTACTGGCTTGTGCTGCTAGAATTGGAAGTCATGTAAATTTTTGTAACATACTGGCTACTATAAGTTCTACACTAAGGGCCTCTACCATTTTGATGGAAAAAAATTGATATGGGTCTCCTTTTAACTTAATCCCCTAATTTATGAAGAAGACCTATAGAGTGATTAATCGAATTGAAAAAGAAGACAATTCATTATGCAATTAGTACTCCCCTGGTTGAAGTTGACAAGAGGTATATGCAGTATAGAAGTTGCCAAGTCAACTTATTAAAGGCTTTGGACATATCCAATTTGATATCATTCTAGAATAACAGTAAAATTTTGAGATATTGAATGGTTCTCCTAGTGTAGGTGGATTTGCAAGGTGTACTTTACTCTGAAGCATTCTCATGAGGTGAAACACAATGATAATAAATATGAACAGTATCTAAGGTATATAGAAAAAAATATCTTGTGGGCTTCAACAAGGGGTCTTTTAAACCAAATTGGCATCTAGCATGGTCATGACTTAAAAATTAACCAATATTATTATACCCTTATTGTACCCTACCCTTTATTAAACCCTAATTTAAGCCTAACTCTACCACTTACCATAGCTTTAACCTTAGCTTCAAGTTTTATTCTAGATTAATAATTTTAATCCTAGCTTAACATTAACCCTAACCCTATTTAAACAATAATCATAACCCTAATTAAATCCTAATTGAACCCTACTTGAACCTTAATCTAAATGAACCCTAACCTTAACCCTAATTGAACCATAAACCTAACTCTAATTAAACCTTAATTGTAAATGAACTAAAAATAAGCCTAATTGAACCCTAACGAACTCTGAACTTGATTCTAATCATAACACTAATTGAATGCCAACCCTAACCCTAATTGAACTCGAACCCTGACTCTAATTGAATCTTGTTGTAGGGGTTAAATTAGGGTTCAATTAGCATTATAGTTAAACCCCAATTGTAAGATTAACCAAAATAAGCCTAAATAAACCCTAACTATAACTTGAACTTGACCCTAATCATAACACTAATTCAAACCATAGAAGTATGACATACCATAAAAATTCAAGTTTAACCAACACTCTTTCAACATCTAGTTTTCTTTTAGTCATCAACATTAAGATAGAACTTCTGACACCATTAAGAGAGATAAATGTTCCGACCAAATTTGTATTACATCGACTACAATAGTGGTGTACCATGTGAAAACTCTAGGTGTTAATAATAGTAATATCTAACCCCTTTTATAGATTATGCCATTCACCTGACAATATTTTTAGATTATGACATTCTCAATGGAGATTAGGCAATCTATTGATAGACGTAATCAAGGATACTTATAAGCATGATATAATGATTTTACTCCAAATGAGAACAATGGCATGGGTACATTAGTTCACATCATCATTTGTGACATGCTCATCTAGGACTACATCGAAAACAAATTCATGCTTCTCTACATATGCTGTCAAGTCCATCTAAAGGAAAAAAATTGTTTTAGTCATAATACAACATTGTGGTCTCTAAGCTCAATGCTACTATAATTGCTTTCAAAATCTAGGGAAAACTAAGTTGCTCAAATTCACTATGTTATCCAATAGATATAAATTTTTGAAACAATTTAAGGATGATCATGCTTGAGTTGTCAAAAGATAATATTTTGATAAGATTATAATATTACATGATGTTATAGATTAAGAAGCATAATTGTACTTGTTGTGTAGCCAAAATTTTTTGAGGATGAGGTAGTTTATTTTTTATAGTTTAGAATGAACACGTGTGGATGAAAGGAATTGAGAGGAATAGAAAGAGTTTGTTGAGGTAAACATAGTTACAAACAATCTGCACAGTTTGTCAGGTTTTCCTAATTGATAAGTAGGTATCTACTTGAATATTAACTTATAAGGTTGAAAGGAATTGAGATGAATATGCATAGCTAGTTATGCTTTCCTACTTAACAAGTAGAGGAATCAATTAAAAAAAATATATATTTCTTAAAAATCTATATTTGACTCAAATATTAAAATGCATATATTTAATTTTTATGTTCTTTGAAAATTAAAATTTGTTTTGAAGATAGTTTTTTTTCTAAAATAATTTTATGTGGCTCAAACCCATATTCTTATGAAAAGATCTTGAAGGAAATTATGTTTTTCTTATAAAAAAAACAATCTAATAATTAAAATAATTTTTCTTTATATTATTTCCTCTAAATTATTTTACTCAATCAATTTATTTACAATTTTTAAAATCATATACATTTCATTACTTCAATAAATTAAAGTTTAATATTTTATGATAATATTTTTATTCAAATATTAATATAAAAAAGGGAATCATGTCAATTTTAATTTATATAGTTATAAATATATATATTACTAATTAATACATATATAAATATAATAATTATATATATATATTTTAATTCAATATAAATATTTAAAATATATATTTACAGCATGCATAAATCCATGGCGAAGCCAATGGACTTGTTACTTTAAAAAAATTAATAAAATTTTTATTTTTTAATTTATTTTTTATAGATGAGTGCTACCAAGTATGGGGGTAGCTCCTGATTTACAGTGGTATTATGGGTAGGTTAGTGCCAAAAGCAAAGACCAGACCAGACTATGCACAGTTTAGACAAACATGGCCTGATAGACAATTGCCAAACAGTTCCCCAAATGAACAAGCCTATTAAGACTATTCCTCCCCACCCAGCAATGCTCAGAGTTCATGAATCTTTCGAATGCCATCAGATCTCCATTTCTGACACCCATTCGGTACACCTCCCAAGCATTGGACATGAAATTGAGCTAGGAATCATGCTTGTTAGCATCCGCCACTCCACTAGAGCCTTCATCATCGCTTAGATTGGCAGGATCGAAGTACACTCGTAGCAGGCTGACCCATCCATCCGTCCTTAGCTCCATGGTAGCACTGGCAACCGCTTGTATGAAGGTATGTGACACAAGTCTAACAAGCCATGCCACCACAATTTCCTTGGACTCATTGATGTCTACCATGTGGCTTATTACAACTTCAAACACCTTCCCATCGTACCAGTGTCGATTAGCAGGTAAGAGGGTGGAGAGCAGGTCAACAATCGCGTTTAAGACCCTCTGGTTTTGGGTTGCAAAAAGTCTCCCACACTGAACAGGGAGAGCTTCATTTGCGCATTGGCAAAGGATCCCAAAAAGAAGCACCATTCTTGTGTAAGTCGCCCACCCTACCAGATTTTCTTATGCAGTAAGGACCCTAGGCAACCCCGATATATAGGCGGGTTCGGTTGTCTTGATGGACTAGGGAGATCAAGAACCCAGAGGTCGCCAACATGAAACCCGAATCCTACATAATCGAGTGCCCCAGTACTTCGCTGCTTCGCTTCGCATTCCAAGGGCCATATGGGCATGGATCTATTCCGTCGGTGGGGCATGACAGCCAAGCATGTCATAAAATATAATTTCTTGCAAGCCCGACCATTGTACAGCCGTGGAGCCGATGGCAACTTTTTTGTCCTACCTCACTCCCGAATTTTCCAAAAGATTAGCAGCACGATTTGCTTCTCTGTACACATGCTTTATTGTGTAATTTGAGAGCCCGTCTAATGACTCCTTTATTGGTCCAATCCAGTCGAGCATCTTCCAGTTTTGTGCTTTTCCTGAGATGATAGCGTTCATGCATAGCAACGAGTCACCTTCAATCTCGACCTCAGAGAAACCTTTTTCTGTGCAAATTTGGAGCCCGAGCCATAACGCTTCCATTTCGGCCAAATTGTTTGTGCTTACCCCGAGGTTTTTTGAATCCGCCCATACACATTCACCTTGGGGATTTTGAATTATGCATCCTGCCCCAGCCATTCCCAGATTTCCTTTTGCCGCTCCATCGAAGTTCATTTTCCATTTTAGCCGAGTCGGATGTTCCCAACGTATCTCTTTCCTGTTCACTTTTGGTTTATTTGTCCCGTAGTACGTCGGTAACCTGATCCCACACCATTTCTTCATAATTTCCTCATCCCACCTTGAGAAAATTGATTTGGTGTCCCTATGCAATCTGTGGTTTGCGGTTTCAGTGATTTCCATTTGAATTTTCTCGACCAAGCATTCCCTCGACAAAGCAGTACCTTTAAAAATTCACCTATTTCTTTCTTTCCATATATGCCAGACAACCAATGAGGGTGAGATGCCCCAGATACCCTTCCAGTATCCAAGTTTTCCCGTTACTGGCCAGCTAGCCAGGAAGTCCCATAGTTTATGTTGTCTTGCTCCAATAAAATTTAAGTTTGACTGTAGCCAATCCCAACAGAATGTAGCGTACGGACATGATAGAAGCAAATGATCGACATCTTCTCTTGCTTGTTTGCACAGTACACACCTGGAGGGGCCCATGATTCCAATTCTCTTCAAGCGTTCACTGGTTAGACATCTTTTATGAAGAGCCGTCCATAGGAATGCCCCAGCTTTTGGCAAAATCACCTTTTTCCAGCAAAGTCTTGCCATCAAGGACTTATCTTCACTCTGCTTTAGCTGTATTTGGTACCCCAAATTGGTGGAGTACTCTCCTGAAGATGCCCCACACCAAAAAATTGAGTCTTCTCGATCAAAAAGTCTTATTTGTCTATTGTCGATCTCCTTATTTATTTCCTCCGTCAGAGTTTTGGAGATTTGTGAAGAAGAGATTTTAATCCACGAGTACTTGGCGTACTTTGAGCTATCATCTGTACATACATAGTCCGCCACCTTGGACCTAAAAGTGGATTGAAGATGTTCGATATATTGATCAAGGTCAAACATATTTACCAAGCTTTGATGGCCGTTCCACGAATCTAGCCAGAATAGCACTTTTTTCCCATCTCCAATCCTCCAAGATAGGTGTGAGGTGATGAGGTGCCTGCAACTTGAAATAAATCTTCAAATGTTTGATCCACCATTTATGTTCCCAACCGTTAATATTATGTCTGGGTCAATGTTGTCAAGATATTTGTTTTGTAGTATCTTGCACCATGGTTTGTCGAGCTTCCTGTACATTTTCCAGATCAGTTTTGCACCTAGAGCGATATTTTGCAACCTCATTTTCCGTAGCCCAGCTCCACCATCCTCTTTCAGTTTACATACCGACTCCCAACCAATTAGGGGGATCTTCTTTTCTCCTTTTGATCCTTCCTAGAGAAACTTCTTCATGATACCTTCCAGAGCTTTTTCTGTTTTGGCCGGCGCTTCTAAGCAGGACATTGTGAAGATGGGTACCGCCGCAAGTACCGTTTTGGTCATTGTGATCCTTCCTGCTAGGGAAAGCCAACTATTACGCCATTCCATAGCCTTTTTTCTGCATCACTCCACTACCTCATTCCAGTGAATTGCCTTGCACACACCTTCAAAAATTGGTATTCCTAGGAACTTTGACGGTAGTTGGCCTGCCCTAATTCTCAATGTAGAAGTGATCTCATATTGGAGCTGGGCCTTTGTGTTGAAGAAAAAGACACATGATTTGTCTCTATTCATTCTTTTCCCTGAGTTACTTTCATACTTCGCTACCACCTTGCTTATGCTCTTGGCTTCTTTGATGCTTGCCTCACTAAAGAGGGATGTGTCATCCGCAAATTGGACATGTGTGATTGGTTTTGTATTGGGGGTGATGCTTATACCGCGCCAAAGACCCTGCATTCTGCACCTTTTAATAGCACAGCTGAATGACTCTACCAAAATAACGAAGAGGAAGGGTGAAAGCGGATTGCCTTGCCTAAGCCCGTTAGTTGCATTGAAAAAACCATGAAGTGACCCATTTATTGCTATGGAGAACCTCACCGTGGAAATGCATTGAAAAATTAGGCTGCACCACTGATCACAGAAACCCATTTTTTTCATGACACTCAATAGAAATGGCCAGCTTACCTTGTCGTATGCTTTTCTCACATCGAGCTTTATTATCATACCCGCCTTTTTGCTAGAGCGTAGGGTGTGTACAACCTCCAATATGATGAGGATACTATCAGCGATTTCTCTGCCAGGGACGAAGCCATTTTGCTCTGCCGATATGATCTTCTCCAGTATTGGTTTCAATCTGTTTGCAAGGACCTTGGCCGCAATCTTATATAGTGTATTGCACAGAGAAATCGGCCTGAAATCGTCAAATGATGTGCATTTTTGCTTCTTGGGGATTAATGCAATAATCAAATTATTTATGTCTTTAACGAAGCGTCATGTTTTGCGGAATTCCTCAGTGAACTTCCATAGTTCATTTCCCATAAAGCTCCAGCACTTCTGAAAGAACCTGATGGGAAAGTCGTCCGGTCCTGGGGCCTTGTCGGGGTGCATTTGAAACAAGGCCTTGTGCACTTCTTCCTTTGATATGTGGTCACACAACCGTCTGTTATCTTCAATGCTGATTAGGGGCCGAACGTGGACCAAATTCCCGGCATTCTTCCCCTGGTTAAGAGCTCCCCCAAGCAATTTTTTGAAGAATTCGCATGCTACCAGTCCAACTGCCTCTCCCCCTTTGATAGTCCTACCTTTGCAATCATTGATTTCTTTGATCTTGTTTTTTTCCCTCTTGGCCAAAACAGAGGCATGGAATTTTTTTGAATTGGAATCCCCTTCACTAAGCCATACTTCCCACGATTTATCTCTCCAGTATAAGTCCTCCCTTTTGAGAATCTCCCCTAGGTTTTCCTTCAGTTGCTTTTCCCTTAAGTATTCTTCATTTGACATGCCCTTCTTTATTATTAGTTCGCTGAGGGCTTCCAATTCTGACTCCAATTTCGCCTTTTCCACAAATAGGTTTCGGAATTGATTCTTGTTCCAGTCTTTCAAATTTTGCTTGATGAGTTTTAGTTTTTTGACCAGTCTAAAGCTGATCGAGCCATCAACCTTTAGCGCTTTCCACCATTGTTCTAGAAGCAGAATGAGATTCGGGTCCCTCCACCACATGTTTTGGAATTTAAAGTTTTCTTTTTCAGTTTTCCTTCCGACTGTTATTGAAAGCTCAACAGGGAAGTGGTCAGAAATTGAAACGGGCAGAATATTGGAAGTCAGATTTGCCCCTGATTCAGACCAGCAGGGTGATAGCAAGAATAGGTCAAACTTTTCTGAAATAGCCGTGAAATCGTTGTGTCAATTGGTCCATGTAAATGTACCATTGTCTGTAGGGCAGTCCATCAGTCCGCATTTCCCAACAAAGGCCCTAAAATCAAGGATGGTTTGCAGAACTTTCCTTAAACCACCACTTTTCTCTAATAGATCAAGTATGGCATTAAAGTCCCCACCAATGATTAGTGCGGTATCTGGACAGGAAAGAATGAAATCAGACATAGAATGCCATAGTTCTGCTTTGTCAATCATTCTTGTTGGACCGTACACATTTATAATCAGAAAATGTTTGTTCAGATGCAGGTGGTATGCCTTTGCAGCCATCCAATTCATGGATGTGCACACCACCTCCACAGAGACTTCTGCCTCCTTCCACAGGATACCTAAACCACTAGCAGCTCCCACCAAATTTTGAAATGTCCCCTCCTAGTACCGACAATATTTGAGAAATTTTGCACACTCTTCATCTGCTAATTTTGTTTCTTGCAATAACACTAAACTACTTACGCTTTTTTGTAGTTGACACCTGACCAGGCGTCATTTGTCAGGGGCCCTTAGGCCCTTGACATTCCATGTCGTGACCCTCATTGCTTCCCAAGGGAGGAGGGCCCTCCCTTCGTACTCAGAAATTTGGTGATGTTCGTATACTTCTTGGCTGCCACTTCTTCTTCCCTAAGTTGTTTTAGGGATTTCCTCCCTCTCTGGTTTCCTGAGTTGCCAATTTTGCCCAAACCCATGTACCTGATTACTGATTGGGAGATGCACCTCTCTTCTATGATGTCCAGGGCGTCCTCCGCCCCTGCATTTGAATCCAGCTCATTTTTTTCGCTCTCTACATTGGCCACAAGGCTTAAGTTAGGTGGATTTTCTTTCCCTGAGGTGGGCATCTGGGTGTGCGTATCCAGGTCCGCCTTTCTTTCTTGAGATTTCTTAGGGGTTTGAGTGTCACTTGTCTGACTTCGTCCTTTTGAGTTGGTAGCTTCCATTAGCTTTTGTTTAAGCAGGGCCGGTCTGGTTGTAATATCCTGGGGAGTTTTGTCGCCCATTTGCTGATCATTCCAAGCCTTCACCTTTCTTGTGCATTTTTCGGTATTGTGTCTCCTGTCACCGCAAGTTGAGCAATAATAGAAAGTTTCTTTGATTTCAACATTCTGAAGCCATCTTTCCCCATTGACTATGAGACAAATTTTGTGTGGTAAGGGTTCAATTGCCGTGATGCGTAGCCTAGAGAACTTGTACAAATCGCCTTCTAGGATATTAGAGTCCACTTCCAACAGGATACCCAAAGATTGACCAATTTTTTCAATACAGTCCCCTGCCCAATATTCGATTGGTAGATTGTACAGCCGAATCCATATTGGGGTATCATATGGCTGTTTTGTGGTTGGATCAAAATTTGTACGCCATGGTTGCATGTACAGTGGCACGTTCTCCATGAACCACAGGTCGCTTTCAATTATTCGTTGCTTTGTTTGCTCATCTGTGAAAACCACCACAAAAAATCCTTTCAGCATGAATCTTATTAGCACTTATGTATTCCAATTTTCTGTAACCCAGTTTATGATCACTGAATGGCTTGGTGAGCCCCCGATGAAATGGTAGATGCAGGAAAATTCATTTAGGATGTCTGCATCCTCTTTGATTTCATCAGTGACATTGATCTCCAATGGAGGCTCGTCCTCTTTTTTGTTGCAATCTGTCCATGTCCTCCCTGATGATTCTTTTGGTGGTTCAGTGCCAACATTTCTTCCTGATTGCTGGCTACAAATTTTTTTCTTCCATTTTTTCCTTATTCTAGGGTTCCTGCCATGTGTGCTTCTTTTCTCCAATTGGTGGTATCGCCCTTCAAATTTCCCTCTATTTTTCGTGGGGGTTTCAGGGGTATCATGCCATCTCCTTTGGCTGGTTGCTGCACTTCGCGATCCATTCTTGTGACAGGGCAGGTGTGATATTTGCAGTCCATGTCGCCATTCTCGAATAATATTGTGGTGTGTGACTCTTTTCGCCTTCCTTGATCCCATCAGCCTATGGTTCATCACCCCATTGCCTCTTACATTCCCCTTCAGTCGAGCCTTCTGCAGCATCCTTCCTGCCAACCGATTTCGCCTTGCTCTGCTCCATCCCGGCAATGATAGCATAATAAAATTTTAATTTTATTATTAATTAATATTTATTTTTTTTAAAAAAATTACAATATAATATAAAATATATATATTTGTCTTTACAAATATTTAAATTTATTATATATTTATATATATATATATTAAAATATTTAATATGAACATTTAAATTGGATATGAAAATTTAAACTTGGCTAAAACTAAACATTTTTTTTAATTTAAATGAGAAGAAAAAAATCTTTAAATTTAGACTATTTATTTAATTAATATAATAAAGTTATTTATTTCCTTATTAATTATTAATTAGTTAACATGTTTTATTTCACAAACTAATATATAGTAATTAATATAAGTTGTAAATAGAAGGTGAATTATTTCTAAAACAAATATGATAGAATTTGTGATTGATTTAAATGATTAATTTATTAATATTAATTTAAATTTGATTTAAAAGTAATTACTATTAATTTTAAAGTTGATTTTTAAAAATAATAAATATTTTATAAAAGTAATTAGTATTTATTCTAAATAATTATTGTAGTCTTAATTCATTGATTTTGCAAAACATATCTTAGTAATTAGAGTTAGTTCAAATTTTAAAGCAATTGAAAATTTGTTAGTTTAAATATATGTTTAATAAGTGTTGTTTTAGAATTAATTTATGACAAAGAGAGGTGATTAGTATTAATTTATTTAAATTATAATATAAAAAATACCTCATTAAGGTTTTCATTTATTTTTAAATAATAATTAATTAATTTATATTAAAAAAGTAATTTTTGATTAATTGGCATTAATATTTTGAAAGAATTAGCTTTAATTCGCTACAAATCAATTTAGTATTAAAGGTAATTAAAAATAGTTGAATTTTGATGTTATATTGATTAATTAGTTAGCATTTGTTATTCAAAGATTAAATTTTATTAATTATTATTATTATTTCTTAATAATGCAGCGGAAAATAGTAAATAAAATGTTAATGCACCAATGTGAGGGGTAATTAGTAAGTAATTTAATGAAAAGTAATTTATTTTTATAGTGTAATTTAATAAAAAGTAATTTATCGTTATAGTGTAATTTAATTTTCAAAATAGTTAGTATGGTTTACTTGATTGAATTATTGGAAATAAACAACCTAAGTTTAATAAAACTCCTAAAAATTAGTTAAGATTCGAAATGGAAGTAATGGAAGCGCATTAATTACTTATATCGGGTGAAATTTGTCTACCAATTAGATTGAAGAGAATTGAATTTTGAAATATAGAAAAAATGTTTCAGCTCTCATTGGTTAAAAAGAGAATTATTAATAACTAGTTAAGATTTGAGGTGCCTATAGTTCCCTCGCAGGAACTAATAAAAAGATTCAAAATAATGAAATAGATTAATTACAAGTGAAAAAAATAAAAAAAATTGTTTATGGTCTTTGGGGCAAAAAAACCTTGAAAAGTTGTGATAAAAAGTTTATGTTTCCTGAAAATCCGCCCTTATCGCCTTCAAAGTTTTGTAGCCAATAAAATTGAGAAATTAATTTTTAAAATTTGAAAAGTTAAAAATCTTGCATATTTACTTTTAACTATATACAACATTTGTCAAAACGTGAAAAAAAGTTGAGTTCTCATTTATTAAAATCAAAGTTAATAACTTGTTAAGGAAAAGGGGTCGGCAAGAACTAAAAAATAAATGTGTTTTCAATGTTTATTTGTCAGTTTAAAAGATGTGCCAATAATGTTGCAATCACTAATGATTAATTTTTTCTTGATGGTTAAAATAGATTGTTAAGTAAATTTATCAATAATAAGTAAATTTATAATTGATTTTTTTTTTTTATAATTAAATCAATATTTCATAAATTTATCTATAATTTATCTATAATTCTTATTTAATTTTTCTTAATTATATTAAATTATATTTTATTAAATTGTTAAAAAATTTAAGTTGCTTATAAATAATTTTATGTGTTTTTTATAATTAACTTGATATTGTGTATAAAAGGTTTAAGTTATGAATATTAAGTGATATTGTGAAATTATTCTATGTTAATTTAATGTTATGAATGCTATATAATATAAAGAAAAATATTTCTAATATATTTTTAATGCATCTTTATATTTTATAAACAAACATCTAAAATAAAAATGTGATTGTAAAAAAAATACAACCTAATGAGTGAACATACATTTAAAGTTAAAAGTGAAATTATAAAAAAATTGTAGATTTATTTTATTTTTCTTTCTATAAATATAATTTTTAGTTCCTGCAGGGAACTATAGACACCACAAGAATTTAACTAGTTATTAATAACTCTCACTTTAACCAATGAGAACTTGAATAATTTTTCTATTTAAATTTTTTCAATCTATTACCAATGTATAGATGCTAATTATATAACAAAATATATTTCAAAAATCAATTCTCTTGAATCTAATTGGTACACAATTTTCACCCGATATAAGCGATTTTCATTTCCATTACTTCCATTAACGACATATGGAATGGTGGGTAACTCTATAGTAACAAATCATACCTAGTATTTATCTATTAATCTTATCACTTTGTATAATCCCACATTGTAAACAAATCATACTTTAGTATTCATCTTATTAACCTATATATATTGTAACAAATCATACTCATATTAATTTAAAATATTTTTAAATTAAAATAGTTAAATTATATTGATATTAATATTTTAATTTTTAAGAAGATTATAGTTTAATCAACAAATTTATATTTAAATTTTAGTCTTTTTAATAACTTCCTTAGTTTTAGATGTTATGGCTAATCTTATCATTCAACCTATTCAATAAATTTATACTTATATTTTATATTTTGGAATATTTCTATTTTATATATAATTTAGATTTTTTTACATTCTTTAATTACCTGCTATAAATCACTATTCTTTCATTGTTTTAATTAAAAAGAGTTAGATTTTAATGAAATAATATTTTTTAAATAATAATTTCTACATTCTTAATACATAAAAATGTGCTAATTTAATAATTAGGTTTTTCAATTTTACCAAGTAAAGGTATATATTTTTAGTTTCTATAAGATGTAGTTTGACTGAATGACTTTCCAATTTTACAAAGTAAGACTTTTTATCTCTTTTTTCATTATTTTAGGTTAGTGGTATATAGTGGTAATTATTTTTATTCTTTTAATTATATTTTGATATTTTTAAATTAATTAGAATTTGAGCTATTATGCTATATTATAATATTTATTTATTTTATTAAGAATTTTAATAGTCACTATTTAATAAGTGAAAAAAATGTGTTGCTATAAGTAGGATGTTTTCCAATTTTTTAAGTGTGAATAATTCATGTGGTCTTTACCTTTCTTTTAATATAAACAAACTCATCATTATAATAATTAGGTTTTCCA
>VDFB02094866.1:0-16826 GCA_007258455.2 Sequoia sempervirens
CATCCTTTCTTCCACTTCCTTTGCATTGCGGCATTTTTTCATCTAGTCCTTTTGAGTCGACAATATTTTTTTATTTTTTTCGAAACATCACTATTTTAACGTTATTTTGAAGAGGGGAAAAATGTAGACACCTAAAATTGACGACTTTCGTTTTGACAATTTTACCATAATTTCCCGTCTATATTCATTTCATCTATTAAATTAAATAAATAACATTATTTATTTAATTTATTTCATATTTTCCAATCCTCTATGTTAATTAAACAATGTTATATTATTTAATTAAATATTCCTCCTATCCTAATATTCACCTAAAATTACCCTATTAATATCCTCCTGAAGTCCAATCTTAGGTAAATAATTCCTCTTAATTATTTACACAACCTTAATTCCTCTCATCCAAAAATTAAATAAATAAATTATTATTTATTTAAATCCCCACCCCACATGTCACATCCTCCATCATTCCTCATTATCCCTTAATCCTAATCCTAATCCATTTTCTAATTATGTGCACACACTTAATCATGGATTAAGGAGGTGCCACATCCTCCATATTTTCTCACTTGCCTCATAATTAGGCTTAAGTCTTAATATCCACCTAATCCCTCCCTAATCATTTACACAAAGGGCTAATCCCTTTCCATTTATTACCTATCCGCCTAACCACTCTCCCCATTAATATTTCCCCTTTTTGGAAATACTACATGTCCTTTAGGCACAGTCTTTCTTCCAAATGTATACTAAAGAATTTAAAATTATTTTATTCCCTTCCTTGTCATACATTGAGAATGTAGGACAAAGAAGGCCTTTGTGACTTCAATCCTCTCCATCTCCCTATCAAGCCCTCCCATTATGACACTTGTCACAATCTTGGGGCTTGAGAGATCATCTCCCTCACATCTCCCCTCATGATGCAACTTAACAACATCTCATGCGGTAAGATGTATCAAGCATTAAGAGCCCTTGATCTCCACTCAATTAATCATAGCCCTCCATCCATTATTCCTCTCTGATACATACCAACAAACTTAGCGATTTTGAGGATCATGCAAACTTTGAGCAATTTAGCGCTGTCATGCTTCAAAATTTACTTGAGCACACATACAAATCAACAAGCTAGGGGCAATCTATGCAATGAGAGCTTCGACATACAGAGTTTTCATCGAAATCCATGGAGGTTTGAGTTCTCTTTCAGCCCTATTCAATTGTTGTTTTGTTTTTTGTGTTTTGAATGGTTTTTAGTAATTAAATCTTTTAGTTTGAACTAAATTTTAGTGCACACATTAGTATTAATGTATTAACAAATATAATAAAAAAATTCACATATAAAATTAATAAAATAAATAATTCTTTAAAATAACTATCTTTAGTAAATAAAATATTAGATAAAAAAACACTTTAAAAATAATTAAATGGTTAAATAAATAATTGATAATCTATTTAATTTACCAAAAAAATTAAAAGACAAAATACATATTATTCATTTAAGTATTCAATAAATAAAATTCTAAATTTAAATAAAAAGAAAATATTATTTAAAATTTAAATATATTTAAATATACATAAAAATTATATTTTAATGTATTTCATAATTAAAATCATAAATTATATAAAAATATATAATATTAAATATATTTTTTAATGTAATGTTTTTTTGAGTGTTTAATAAATTATTTATTAAATAGTACCTAAAAATAATGTCTTCCATAACTAATATACCCCTAAATGACACACACCTAGAAAAACCTGAGTGAAACAAAAATAGCAAACTTATTCAATACAATTTTTTATTTAGCAGACTTATTCTTTGTAACAGCTTGTTCAATACTCAAAAGGGAAAGCAAAATAACAACTGAGTGATGATCCCAAAAAGTAGTTAAAGGTGGTTTACATGTTCGAACTTTGAGGGACCAGAACAGTAAAATATAAATGTCTGTGTCCCAAGTATTTAAACGTTGCTTGCGAAGATGGCTTGCTGTGCCAAATAATTTTTTTATTCCATTTCTATCCTCTATAGGTAGCCTCCGTTTTCAGTGCTTACCAGGTGTTCAGACAAAAGCGTATACTACCCATTTAAGCTTTCTTGTAAACATTACCCATCAATTAGAACTCCAGTTTTCATTGTTGGACAAGAGAATGATTAACATACATTCACTGCTGAAACGTAGATCATTGTTTTAAATTAAAATAGGTGAAAAACAGACTGTCAAAAAGCACAAAAGAAAAAGCTATGGAAGTTTGGATGAATGATGTCGGAGAATTTCCCTTTGCACAAATCACAATGAAAAATTCTTTCCATATACCCATTTGTAACTGGTTTCATGGGTTTCAGATGACAGCCAATTGGTTTTCATAAGCTCTAAAGAAAACACAACTTTATCTATTGGTGTTTTCTTAGAGGATGGGAGTTCAAGCAAGCATTTACCCTGGTTCTCATAGAGGTAAGTATTTCGTTACCGTTTTACTTCTGTTTAAAAAATTCTTTCCAGATTTCTATACTATGGTTCTTGAGAAATCAATCAATTACATGAATAATTGAATTTGAAACGCCTTGCTCAATACGCATTGCATTCCAAACATAGAATTTTTGTTTTTCATGGTCAAATTAGCTTTGACATGATTTCGATTCACATCATGGGTTTAGTAGTTCTCTAATGACAGCGAAGTGCGAACAAGTAATCGACATGCACGTTGAAAATCCGATGTCTGATACTAGCCAGCTTTGATCACTATAAACTGCAAACGGTTAGAATTTCTGTAATGCATTTTTCTCTCACAAACAAAATATAGGAGCACAGAAGAGAGGTCAAAGCCTCACGCAATGCAATGCAAATTCCCTCATACAAGGCTTCACCTCTCTTGCCTCGGCAAAAGCCATAGGGCGGAAAAGACTAAGCATATTCGTACTGTACCGACGAGTCAAAAAATATCTTTTATCTCATCTTTCCCTTTATCTACTCTCATTATGAATAGGAAGATGCCCCCCACTGCAGGGTCTTACAGGCTGAAATACTCACCCATCAGTTCCAGACTCAAGGGATCATCAAAACTCAGCAGCTCCTCTTTCTTCTTATGATAAGGTTGCAATAAAAGAAATTTGGAGAATAGCCTTCACCCCAAGTCTATAGGCTGTTGGGCCTGAAACTCCACACAGAATAAGAATGCATATTGCTAATATAAATAAGTCATCGTGGGACAGGGATGAAATAAGTTAAATAACATTTGCAGATTTATGCATTAGATAAAACACTTGTAGAGATAGAGATTCGTGTCTCTTTTATTATAATCGTAGTCAGATTGTACTTCAAATTTCTTCTCCGGCGCATGTCATTTATGCATTCGACCAAACAGCCATGTCAGTGAAGGGAGAAAAATATATTTCTCTAGGGATTGATCTAATCCCAATCTCTATTGGTAGGGAAGCACTAAGAGCGAAAAACCTTCAAATCCGCTTCTCTCTTTTATCTCCAGTCAACCAGTCAACAAGCCTTTACCAATCGATTGAGGGGATGGATAAGGAGCCTCCATCTTCCCAGGTCAGGGGAAGTTGGGTATGCATTAAAAACCCGCACCTCTTATATGTGTGGGTGTGTAAAACAAAGAATATAAAGGTTCTGGATAAGCTAATATCATAACCACCTACTGGTAGAAATTCATTGTTCAAAGGCTTTGAATCTTCTCTTATCAGTTTTAACACAGTCGAACAGTTTAATCACCACTATCACAGAAAACTATTTCTTCTCTTCCGAATTAGAGGAATCTACCTTATTTAGTTAATTTATCTTCAGATTGTTGTGCTAATCATGGTTTGAAAGGTTTTGCTAGTTATTCTAAACCTTTATCAACTGCTTCATCCAGGTCACAACCTGAATATTTTTCAGAATCAATAGAATACTGAGAGATTATTTGGAAATAAACAAAAAATACTGCGACAACTTTATACACACACACGTTTAAAACAAAGAATATAAAGGTTCTGCTTAGGCCAACATCATAACCACCTATACGTAGAAATTAAGTGTTAGAAGGTATCAAATCTTATATATCAGTTTTAACATAGTCGATCAGTTCAATCACAGCTATCATAGACCAGTATTCCTTCTCTTTCTAATTAGAGGAATCTACCTCAATTTGTTACTTATCTTCAGATGGTTATTATGAACTTGTGAGTATGGTGTGAAAGTTTTTGTTAGATACTGCAAACCTTTATCAACTACTACTTCCAGGCCACAAACTGGATATTTTGCAAAAACAATAAAATACTGAGAAATTATTTGGAAATAAAGATGAAACGCTGCCTCAACCTTATTGAAAGAAAGCAGAAAAACTAATATCATGCATTTAAAACCATTCTTTTTCATAATAACCGAGGGAAGGAAACTGAAGGAATTAGGGAGAACTGCAGAAGAGGGATGAACCTGTTTCTCTGCTTGAGGCAGGGATCCAGCTCTATCTCTAGACCAAATTTCAACCATAACACCTCCTCCAGATTGCCAAGCCACACATGCCAGAAACTAGACTTAGAAAGGAGAAGGGCACCTACAGAATTTTCCAGCCAACATCCAGACACAGAAACAACAAGGTCACTAATAAACCACAGCAGTTGACAAATAAAGCACCCAAATTGAGTAAAAGAGGGGAAGGCGAAAGAGATAAACCTTGAGACAACACAGGATCCCATCCTATCAATTTTCAGCTCCTATAAACTCTCCAATCAAGCTTGATAAATCCCATACAAACATCTAAACTGCTCACCTTCTTAAGCATTCCAGAATCTTGAAAACCAGGGGCATGAAATTTTCTTTTTAAAGGAATAAAAAAGCCTAAGTTCGTTCTTCAAAGGCCACAAAAAAACCCATCTATTCTTCCAAAAGAACTCATCTATTCTTCTGTTCTTGAAAATAAATTTGTTTGACAGTAGACAGCAGCAGTTCAAACTTGACTGGAAACACTAGGAATCTCTGCCAGTAGAGTGCATGGGAAAATCATAGGTAGTATAGTCAAGCCCTTATCTGATAATTGCACAGATTGACACTGCCAGTTCTCTCCTTCCATCTCAAATTTCCTTGGGTCTTTTGTTTTGTCACAAGCTGGCAGTGAATGAATTGGCATGTCTACGAAGGATGAATATTAGCACACTACCTCTCATACAAGGCAACATAACCACCATTCCATCATCAAATTTGAACAAAGATGGAAGATTCGAGTACTTTATGACATTTAGTCTTAAGCCAAGCATCCAACTATTCTCTTGTGATGATGATCTTAAAACGATTTGATGCTTGGTTTTTGATAAAGCTGTTTTTTTTAAAACTTCTGTCCAACCAAGATCAGCTTGTGAATCTAAGTTGCTTGCAGCCAGCAAGGATGACTAGGGTTCTTGGGAGTGTTCAGGAGTTGTTGGTATTGTAGGAGAGGGGGCAGCAGAGTCATCCACCGAGTGTTTGATAGAAGAATCGTCCCCACTAGCTGGAACTGATGTGTCCTTGACATGAGGGACTATAGGCTTTGGTGAGATTTTTGGGGGCATGTCCAAACCCATCTGTGGGATGGGAGGAATCACATAATGTTGGGGCTCTACCCCAATCGACCAAGTGGGCTTACCCTTGGAACCCATGTTATTGTGCTCTTGGAAACTCTTCTTCAAACATTGAGAGGTAAAGTGCTCTACAGAGAAGCATTTTCTACACCGAAAGGCCACTTTTGTTGAACACACAGAATACTGAGAGGGCGGGGGCGAGGGGGGAGGGGCGCGTGAATTAGTATTCTACAAAAACATTTGATTATTAACTATCCAATTGTTAAAGCATATCTAGCAGCAACAGTAAGTAAAAACATGAAAGAGATCATAACATCACACAACTCATAGACACCAGGATCTTTACGTGGAAAACCCAAAGTGGGAAAAACCACGGTGTGGATTAACTAACAATATATTATAACCGGTCATAAAATATTATAGGGCACATTGCCAGGACACACTATCCTTGAGAGGCTCACAGCCTGAAAAAATTTACAAAAGAGTGTGGCTCACTGCCAAAATGTGAACTGATGGAATGCACCATCTGTGTGTTGAGTACAGTTCCAATTAAGCTCTGGAAAACAAAAATTCTGCATCGGTTTGCAGGAACATAACAACTATTAGCAGCTTCACAATATCACACTGTCACATATATTCACACTATCACACCTATCTATATCTCCAAACAATATATGGATGTTCCATATATATACAAAATTACATCTTCATACATCAATTAGGTCGGCCTAATTGGATGTAAGCAAACTTAACTCAAAATGTCTTGTCGGCTTCAAAACAAAAACATCTTTGACGCTTGAAACAAAACATGCCAGGCATAAGTTAGGTTGGATCAGACCAAAACACAAGCACATTAAGCATCCATGAAACATATACCTCTTGATTAAGTCGCCTAGATGAAGATCATGTCAAAAACTCTAAGCAGAACAACTGTCATCTACCATTTTCAACTTATTCAACCAAAATTGCTGAATCCTTGACCATAGCTGCATCTAGTAGTCTTTAATAACATAAAAAAAGTATATGAGCCAAATTTCTACCTAGAGTGATTCCGGACCAAATTACCGGATCAATGTAGCACAAAAAGAGTTTACCGGATGAGCAGAAAACCAAACAATGTTGGCATCAATGACAACAAAAACAACAAAACCAGAGGACTCCTTCATTCTTCCAACAACTTTTTCATAATCTACTAGCTGCACCCATCAGCGATATCCCACCTTCAACGAAATCTCTGCAAGTAGCCCGTTGGATAAGTCCATTTCCACACATATTCGAGTGCAAGTGGAGCATTGATAGTTAGTTGTTTCTTCTGAGAAACAATGGTATTTCCCTAAACCATTGCCAATTGCCTGCAAATAGTCTATTTCCCAAAACTGAAATGGAAGATAGGCTAAATGTACCCAAAAAAAGGCAGAGGAGGTCTTAGATCTGGGATCAAAGGAAGGATTCCAGGGCTTCTTGCACAGGAAGTCACCTTGAAAACCCAAGGGCCATTCTCCACTACCCAATCCTCATTTGCTGTGGATTCAAATTGAAGAATGAAAAACCCCTTGGCACAAGGGAAAATGCAGATTTCTTCCTCCAAAAAATCTTTCCAGCATGCCAAAATCCAAGCATGGAAATCACTTAACTTCGGCCATAATTTAGTAAATCTGTGAAATATTCCAAGCCAATTTTTTTCAATTTTACAACTCAACAACAAGAATCCGTTAGGGTGAGTTCAATCAAACCAGCAGTTACAAATAACTCGTTGCCAAGAATGCGCACTCAATCTCAACAAGAGAGAGGCTATCATATGGCAAGAGGATCGTTAGTGCATTAAAACAAATTGCAACTGAAGGTAACTCTAACCAAGAATGTGTCCAAGATGGACGAACATATGGTCAGAGGATCTCAAAGCGTGCTGAAAGGTAACTCTAACCAACAATGTGTCCAAGATGGACGAACATATGGTTAGAGGATCTCTACCACTACAAGTGCTGAAAGCAAACTCAACACCAAGTATGTGCTACCCAATCCAGTATGGAAATGAGGCGACCATATGGCGGAGATATAAAGAAATACAATGCAACTTCAGAATGTAAAGTAGTCATTACAAAACATGATAAGCAAGATTAGAGAAATGCTGACAGTACTACTGTTCAGCTTACAATATGAAGAGAAATCGCCTGCCAAGAGCATAGAATTAGAACAATTTAGTGTGCATCAAATAAGAGGATTCTCCTTGCTTAACAAGAATGCCAAGACCAATTACTTCACTCAAATACCAAACTGAAGATTCTGATTTAGACAAATCTGCACTTTAAAAATGTAAACCAGCAACCTAACACCACACTAAAATGATCATATCTCTCTCACAACTCATCCAATTGATGTGAAACGAAATGCAATATACCCTAATGATGAAGGCGACCAAGATAGAGCACTGAAAACTAATCAAAAGACCCCATATTATTTATGCACGAATTTCAAGGCAATGACAAATGGTACAACCCTCAAGGAAGGGTGATTTGCCTTTAAAAATTCAAGCCTTCACTAAAAAATATGCAACTTAGGGAAAAGGGTCGCCCCTCACAGACAAAGAGATTAATGCAACGCCCAGAATGATTCGTTTTGTGTTTTTTGACTTATGAATAAAAACAACAATCTGCTGTAAAGAATATGCAACTCCAAAATCTCACTAATATGCATAAAACTGAACTACAAAGCCACACAATGACTACAATGCAGAAATCCCACTACAAATCACTCAAACTACACTACCTCATCACTAGTCGCTATCTCTCAAGCGAGAAGCAATGCCAAGCTAGGAGGCTTACATTCCTCGAAGCAAACCCAAAGCCAATCCGGCAGCATAACATTCCTGTAAACAAAAGATAACCAAGTGAAGACCCAAGACGTCCTTTTATAATTTGTGAAGACCCTTCCAGAAGCTTCAAAAAACCCTAATTCTTTTCCCTCCAAGAAAAGGCGTCACTTTCTTCAAGGCTCATTTTTGACTTTAATAAAATAATCTCTTCAATAAGATGGGCGTCCTTTTTCAAGCAATGATTTTAGAACCTTAGAAAATATTGAAATATCACCATGAGGCGCCACCCTTCAAAACCACCTTTTAAAACAACTTTAAGTTCAATCACTAGGCTAAGGGGGTCAACAGCAAAATATAACATTAAAGCATGACTTAATTAAAATAATTCGAACTTATCTCTCCAATTGTGCCCCAAAGCCAAAAATGAGTAAGCCAACTGAACAGTCTGAAGTAGAAAGCCAATTGTGCCGAAACCAACAGGACCACTGCTAGAAATAGAATTTACTAAAAATAGTAAATTCCAGAAAGTGCCCAGAATACCAAGAAAATTACATCACCGCGAAGCCCACAAAAAACCCAGAAGGAATCCATAGTTCAATCACCAATTCACGAGCAACAACAACCTCCACACAAGAAACCCTAATCAAACCGTCCGAGTAGCCTATGGGTCTCTAGAATAGGCCAACGGTCATCTGAGAAGATCATGCTCGAGAAGGGGACATTACAATCTGCAAATCAGGGCATGGTCTTGTAAGAACTCTTCTCTATCATAAGCCAATCCATCCAGAACAATCTCAAGGACTGTAGACGAGCGACTGACCAAAACAACAGATTCAGAAGTGCCATATCCATTGGGAGAATTCTTAAAAGGGTGAAGAGAAGGCAACACCTTTGCATACCCTTGTGCAAAACCTCCAACCCACAACCTTGAACTCTCCTTGTATGGTGCCGCGGGCTAGGGTTTCTCT
The DNA here is from genome assembly GCA_007258455.2 of Sequoia sempervirens. Taxonomy (NCBI): domain Eukaryota; kingdom Viridiplantae; phylum Streptophyta; class Pinopsida; order Cupressales; family Cupressaceae; genus Sequoia; species Sequoia sempervirens. Next base: position 9,323 of record VDFB02094866.1, read on the forward strand.
TTCATGCTTGTTTTGCCAAAGGGGCATCGCTTGCCCTAGCGTCGTGCAGGGCACCTCTGAAGGATGGTTTTCCATCTGCAAGGGAAGTATGGGACGCACCATTGACCACCAAACCCCCACGCCCCCTGACGCCATGAAATGAGCTGCCCGAGCAAAAACCATTCTTTGTAGGCGAAGCAGGAGTAGCATCTGGAGCGTAGTGAAACATTGTGGAAATGTGATTTCTAAATTTTAATTTATTGTTTTTAAAAATCAATTATCTTATATTATTGATATTTATATATTATTATATAATATATTAATTTTATTAACATTTTATAAGGTTTATAAATATTTTTGTATATAAAAATAAAAATGCTAAGAAATATTTATATTGTTTCTGCTGCATATATATATATATATATTAATGATTTTTACATGCTTTTTGTATGGACGAGCCCAAAAGAATCCAGCCCCCCCAAATTTTTTTTCCAGATCCATAAACTGAATTTGCAAACCCGAACTAGGATCTAAACCAGAATTGGTAACTTAGTAATTAATTAAAAAAAAAGTTTTTTGAAACACTTATTAATAATAAAAATATTTTTAAATACTTTGGGGGGAAGTTTTAAATCATAGGTCCAAATTGGAGAACTTTAAAAGGGGCACTTGGATTCATTGTGCATCATCTTGTCTTAATTTTGTCTTCAACATTGGAGCTTTGTCTTCAATTTCACAATTGAGGATGAAAACCCTCTTGGATTTCCATTTTAGGATTTGGGGATGAAAACCTTCATCTCTGTCTAGGGAATCTAAAAATGGTGGTTGCATTGGAGCTGAATTTTGGTGATTTCATGCAAGTTTTTTAAATTTTGGTAATTGGATTTGTGAGCAAACATTTTGATATCATCAAGAGGATCTTGTTGTTGCATTTTCAGAGCTTATCCTCTTTTTTGTTGCTGATTTATTCCCTATTTTCCGAGTGCCTGCATTTTGGGAGAATTCCATACCATTTAAGGGATTTTTGTCAAGCGGCTGTACAATATTAGTGGCACAATATGTGAAGTAATCAGCATTTCAAGTCGTTGTTGGTGCCAGCACTAAGGAGGGTTTGACATAATTTTAGTTATTCCAGATTTGTGTCCTGCTGGAAATCAACCATTTTGTACCTACCACGGCCATACAACTCATAAGCAGCAGCTGTACCATCTTCCTTTGTGCCATACAGTATTCAGCCATCAAGGAATTTAGGGCTTCACAGCCATGCAGGTCTGAATTTTCTCTTCATCCACTAGATCTACCAGATGAACAAGTCACAAGGGGTCTTGTGAGTGAAAATAAATTTGTTGTTAATTTTGAAAATTGTTTCTAGCTTTGTACATCAGCATTTGTAATTATTTCTTAGCAATAAACAACCAGCTCCAATAGTTTTCATATTGTTGTTGGATCCTATTTTGAAAATCTAGGGGTATATTAGATAGAAAACAATTATACTTGATTTATTTGACATATATAATTCCAATCTGCTGTTTGTAATGCATGGATGTTAGAATTTCAGCATTTTGAGGGTTTGTGTTGCCTTTTCCAATCAAGTGTTATTTTTTGATGAACAGTGTCCATATTACCATTGATAAAATAGTGTTACACTTCACAAGAAAAAGGTGGGTGGAAATAGTCACACCCCTAGAGTCCAAATGGGGCTACAACTAATAGTAGAAAACATTATAACAATAAAAACTAGTCACTAAATAGGAAGAGCAAGAGCAGAGGGGGGAGGAGGAGGACCGTGGTTATCCGGATTGCCCCATAGCTCAGTGAGGTCCGAAGTGTATATGGGAGGGTCCCATCCATCATTTATCATTATGATTATCTTCATTAGTAACATGAACAAGAGAAATACCAAGAACCAACCAAGGGAAGTTGCCATATCTAGCTACCCTGTATTCCGACCACCAAGAGGCGGTGAGGAAGTAGAGTGGCGATTAAGTGGTTGTGACCAACCCTACTAAGCATGATCTATTGTTATAGGAGACAGAGAGGCCTATGAATGAGTATCCCAATTGCCACACAGTAACTAACTGTAACAAAGAAAAAGGGGGACCCTAAGTTTAATGTATAAAACCTAGGATTAATTTCCTCGTTTTTCAAGGGTACATTAGGATGCTTCCGCAAGGTGTTTAGATCGACTTTCAACCATGAAGGTGAGCCAAGCAGACCTGGATCTGCATCTTTTTGAACCTTGAAAATGGAATAGAATTGATTTGCCTTGATTAACCCAATTAGACTATGTACCCTCATACGAAAAATGCAAGATTCCAATAATTGATAAACTGTAACAGAGATTTTGTAGGAAGATCTGGGAAGGGCAGAGTGTTGTGTACCTGTCATATAAATTTCGTATCGATCAGAATAGAACATAGGCGCCCAAGGGCGTCTCTATCCTTGTGTTGGCATTTAAATTCGTACCTCTAGAATGCGTATTTGAAACGAACAGCTATGCACATATAAACTTCTCTTCAAATTAGGAGGGGAAGCTCCCTCTTGCTGATGGTGTTAAAAGAAAGTAAACTAAGAACTAAGTTGCCTATCTTTTTGATCAGCTTAGAGCACAAGGTTTATTAAACACAAACGCCGCAGCTGAGATTTTCTGTTTTAAGAACTTCAACTACGACTAACTTAAACTAAAGACGTTTCTAACTTCTCAAGTAATAAGCAGAGCAAGAGAAACTAGAAATGAACAAGGTTGATTTCTGACAAAATACTTCAATAAACCCTCTCTCAACAAACATCTACACACTTCAATGTAAGTTGAAATCAAGATCATAAAAGTACAACATAAATAACGGAAATCTGAGATGTTATATCAAGGCAAAGGAGGCTCATGATTTTATGACTCAAACTTCTGGAACAAAACTCACTTCTAACATGCCTGGAACAAGAAATTGTAGCTAAAGAGGCTTGCAAACTTGTTCTTACACAATAGAAACAGCAATCACAATAACTCCTTGTTGGCTAAAAGAGACTCAACAATTTGCTATCACAAAACAATTGAACAACACTCGAATAACAAAAAGAAGGCACAAGACGCTCAGCGTTTTGTTATCACTAGCATGGTTAAAGAAACTAATGAGAAAAGGCTCTTATTTATAGACAAGCAGAGGAGTAGGGAATCCTAAAATCTCCTTACTTTCACAATCTAGGGCTTGCTCAACAAACAAGCTTTATTACTAAATCTAGAAAGAAGATAACCTCTAACACCTAAGAAAGCAGAAAAGCGGGAAACGCCAACTATTACATTTATCTTCTTTCTCTTCTCAAAGAATGGATAAGAATTATTCCAAGAATAGAAAGAAAGCGGGAAAGAAAGCTTCTAGAAGAAAGCTGCTTTAAAGCTCGATCACATCCGCTAGAAAATTAGAAACTGTGTCCCGGTTTGGTGCATCTATGCCCTCAATAGCAAAACATTGCTTTTCTAGAATATCTTCAGCATCTGCAACAGACCTAAGGAAATCTTCGACCTCATTGGCCGCTTTCTTAAACTTTGTTGACATCATCGAAATATGACCTATCCTTCCGCCAACTAGATTGCAACTATGAACAACACTCTGAAATTGATCCTGCACTTCATCAAGCCCGACGTAGGAACCATCTTCAAGACTGTACTGAGAAGGAATCTCTGTGATGAACTCACTGATGAAAAGAAGAGCTTCAATCACCCTTTGTCTATAGGCGATAAATTCCTCGGATATCCTTTCATAGGTTTTAACTTTGAAAACATGACTCTCTCTCCAAGCAAGGATTTGTCTCTTGTGTTCTTTTGAAACTGCTGAACCATAGGCTGTGTCTAAATCAACAATGATGATCTCATGCCTTGTTCTTACTTCAGCCAGTGTTTGTTCAAACCCTTGGATACCTTGACGTAGCTCATGAGCGCTTTCTCTTAACTGGAACATCCGTACCAAGATCTCCTTTCCTCTAACAATGAAGCTCTCGATCCACTCCTGAGTTTCTTTCCCACAAATGACCAGCTGTCTTAACTGATGATGATCAGCGGGTCTCTCTAAAATCTGGGGCAGCAACTGGGTTGTCTGTGAAGAACCATGGACAAGGTTAGAAATATAAAGCCTAAGCTGCTGATTTTCAGCCTTGAGGGCTGCCTTGTCTTCTCCATCCTTAAGCACTCTTTCTTGAAGGTTTTCAGACACAACTCTGAAAAGACTCACAGCCGCATGTCTAGTATTTCTACTAAGATTAGCCTTGACCATGACGAAGTCATCCATATTCACCTCATCCCTGTTCTTGTCTTCTGGGGGCAATGTAGTCTCCATGACTATCTCGTTATCAGGATTCCTATCAAAGTGAACTTGCTTCTTTGCTTTCTTCTTAGGAGGTTCCTGATAAATGTTATCGAGATCATCAACACTCACCTGATATGAAGGCCTTCTTCTTACCCTTCCGAAGGAGTTCTCAAGCCAAGACACAGTAGTATCTTTACTAACTTCCTCAGGAGGTGCAATTCCAAACTCTTCATCATCTTCAATATCAAGGTCGATGTGAATCGGTAAAGGTTCTGTCAAAGGTACAAAAACTTGTGTTAAAGGTGGCTCCTCTGCTTCTTTCTGAGGTACAGGCTCGTCAGGAGGAGCTTCTGTTACAACTGTAGGTTACTCCTGTATGGCTATGCCTAAGAAGTCTAACCTTCTTACATTTTTACTTGATCTATTACCTTTGATGCCTTCTTGAGACTGACTTTTTCCCTTTCCTTTTGACTGTGCTCTGGAAGAAGAGGGAATTGTCTTTGGCGGCTTTGCTACTGGAATAGAGTTTTTCCTCTTAAGGATTAAGAAAACCTTGCTATGTTCAAGAACTTGGCTCGTCCTGTCCTCGACTGAGAGGGATTCTTTATTATCCCATTTAACTTGTGAAAGGGGCTGATCTTCAATTCGCTTCTGAGTATACATCGGGAGAAGCACATCCTCATCATCCTCTGATAACCCTTCTATATCTTCATTTAAGCAGTCTTTCATCTGGTGGAGAGTGAGCCTGCTATAACTACGCCTTCACACCTAAAACTCATCTGTACAATTAGCCCAAAAATCTTCAAGAGCGGATATATGAGCATAGTTCTTCTCAAGTCGGCCAACGTAGACACCATGAGGATCAAATGATCATCTCTCGTTGTAAGACTTGAGGCCGAGTTTATCCAACTCATCTCCCATTGTCTTAGCATCTGCAACAGTCCTGCATGTATAAATTCTCAGCCCTAATGGAAAATGAAGGGAGGGTTTCCTTCTATTCCTCAAGACTGTGTGGACATTGTGTGCTTGCCTCAAGAACTCCATGAAGACGACCTCGTCTGACGGATACCTTGGTAACATGAGCGGGGCACCTGAATAGCCATAGACCCTGAGATAGGTGAAAGTAGGAAATTGTATGAACCAATCTGCCCACTCCGCCATCGCTGCCCTGGCAACTGAAGATATACGGACGTATAATTCGTTGTCCAGGTCCTAGACTGTGTACATCAGAAAAGCCTCGTTGACTCTCTTGTAGTGATGCAGTGACTTTGTGAATTCCAACTGGGGATAGTAGTTATATATATGGTGTACACTCAATCCCCTCGGTGTTCAACCCTACGAATTGCCTTATTTAGGCCACTAGGTAGACTGATTAGACATATGAAACTCATGAAGTGGAAGTATTGTTATCTGGCAGTGAGGCGTCAGCGACCAAGGTAAGGTAATCACAGAACTTCGGTTTCTTCATGATGTGGGTATGGCGTAAAACATCCAAGGCTGAAACTTGATGGCGTCTTCTGAGCCAATTACCCTATTGAGCAAGGTGATAATGATAGCAATTTCATCCTTAAACTCTCCTCGCCCGACGTTCTTTGGCAAAGTCTTATGCTTTTCTTTCATCCACCTCTGTGCAATCTTCTTGCTATATTTGTCTTTATGCATCTCCCATATTCTTTCACATTCGCCCTTTGAGAGAGTTACGCTTTCAGGCCATGGGGGAATGGAAAAACACTTCTCGATCATATCGGGCTTCGGTGCAAACCAATCTACCATCTATTGGTGGATCTCCTTGTAGCTGAGTTTGTAATGCCCGGTACTGGCGATTACGAGGAGCCTCAAGACTTTAGGCGATATAGGAATGGGCTGCGAGGGTCAGTGTCCCAGGTTTCTGATTGAGGTGTTGCCTGTGCTCTCCAAAGCATGTAGATCAAACACCAACTTGATATGATGCAAGTCTGTCTCAGCTGTTTTGATGAAATCATGATAGAGAGCTGATTCAGTCTTGAAAATATTGGGAGTGTACTCCATTTCGGAAACCTTGAAGAATGACTGTAAACTCGCCTATGTTCAGACAAGTTTTGAGCAACTTACTATTTTTAGAATGCTGATTTTCTTGCTCCAACGAACAAATTTTTGAATTTTTTTCTGAGATATGGGTTTTGCTTAGAATTTCATTTGCCAGTTGTCCATTTCAAAAATTTTTAGTTTGCACGAAAAGCGACAAACCTAATTCTTCAATTTTTCCTGGCTTTGGCACACGGGTTTTGTTCAGAATATGATTAGAAATGAACCCAATTGATTAGATTTGCAAAATACTGATGGTTGATCGAAAAAGCAGCCAACCCTAGGATTTGAAATTTTTTTGAAAAAGTTGTGATATGGGTTTTCTTCAGAAGATTGATTTGAGAGGACCCAGATAATTGAAAACTGAATGCACTGAGGATTTTATTGACATGCAAATAAATAGCAGCTGCTGCAACTTGATGAAGTTCTTGAAAATTTCTTCAGAAGAACGAAGTGATAGGACCCAGATGGCTGAAAATTTGAAAACCTTGGCCTTCTCCTCGAAAAACTTGATCTTCTGGATGAAAAAGCATGAAAAAGCAAGGGTTTATGTTGCTGATCTGAAAAAATTGATGAATAACCAGCAAACTTGAGTTCTTGAATCATAAAAATTCTTCAAACTTGCTGCTCCAACTTTCTCCTTTGAATGCTACCTGCAAAAATAATGAAAATTACATAAAAGAAAGGTGTTAAATAGACTTAGGGTTTTGAAACAGGTTGCTTTCTTTTGCTTTTATTTTCAAAACCCTAAAATCTCAGCTCATTGAACTTGGACGCCTTTTCCCTCACTTGCAATTTTTGAAAACTTTGAAAATCTTGAAAATTTCTCTAAGGCATGAGAAGTTGGGCGCCCTTCTTGGCTAGGGGTGCCCACTTCAAGCAGTGTTAGTCAATTCTTTGATATTTTCAACTTTTCACCATTTTGACCCCCTACTTCGCCTTCGATTTTTGGCTTGCAGATTAATCTGATGAGCAAGTTGAAGGATTCATCGCGGAGCTTGACTGATTCTGAGAAGATTGTTTTGGAGGCGTCTCTGGCTAAAATCTTCATTTCGACCTTTGAATTCATGGGAGCCTTTCTCTACCAGGGGTACCCATTTTGTCCAGAGTTAGCCATTTTCTTGATCTTTAATTCCTTCATTAACTCCTCTTCTACAGATGAT
>VDFB02094867.1:0-21237 GCA_007258455.2 Sequoia sempervirens
CTACCTCTTCTTCAAATGACAAGTGATATTGAGGTTTACCTCTATCCTTTATGTTATAAGTATCTTGCACGGTTCTCCTCCCCTGTATGCTGGGGGCATTGATAACTCATTCTAGAGATGTGCGTCCTTCTAAGGACCCCCTCTCTTCTCTCTATCTTTCAATAGAAGCATCCCTTAAGTGGACCCCTTTTTTCTTTTGAAGGGTTCCCAAGGGACCTCTTTGAAATCCTTTCTCCTTCAAATGAATTCATTGGCATCTAGCTTGGGGCCAACCTGACTAGACCTCGCTTTTCAAATAGTGTGTCCCTTGAGTTGACCCCTCTTCTTTTGAAGGGTTCTTGAGGGACCCATTTGAAAGATTTACAATCTATTGATGGTTTGCGTGATTGTTTGCTTACTTTCCTGCGTGGTTGCTTTCGCTTTGAAAGTGCGCCTGTGAAGTCGCTTTCCGACTTTGCGGAGTCCCCTTCCTTAGGTTTCCTCCATGTGAGAGATCTTGGGGGATACCTCCCCTGCAGGTTTGCGGGTCTATAGGGCACTTTCCCAACTTCTACCGTGTGAGAGATCTTGGGGGATGCTTCCTTGCAGGTCTGTGGGTTTTTAAGGCACTTTTCAAAGTTCCTTCATGTGAGAGATCTTGGAGGACACCTTCCTTGTAGGTCTGTGGGCCTATGAGGCACTTATATTCTTAAATTCTCTCTTCTCTTCTCTCTTGTATATACTGGATCAAATATTTGCATCTTCTTCGTCCTGAGTATATGCTCTTCCTCTTTTCATTTTAGAATTCTTCTGTGTAGTATTTCTTAATTTGGGGATGATGCATAGTACTAAGAAAACCTTTTACATCAAGGTCTCTTTCACTTTGCTGACTCAAATCCTTTAGCTTTTTATGCTCTAACATTATTGTCTGGTGCAGGTTTTTCTTGTCTAATACATTTGTTTTGTAGGTCTTCATCCTGGGGGTATGCTTCCATGGTTCAAAGAGTTATATGCTTCCTCTACAATATCCTTTTGGCATATGATTTTGTTTATGTTTAGTAGATTTCCTTTAGCATGCATATTAGTGTAGAATCATATGCCCGCTAAAGTGGGGGAAAAATGTATAGTCGTAAAATTGCACCCCTTGCAATTTCACATACATTCTTGCATCTACTTTAGTGTCCTCTCCCTTAGCATCTTGTGTAGGCCCATTTTAGCCCCATGCATTAGCCTTTATTCCTTCCTAGGATGCTTTGGACCCCTTTTTAGCAGCTACCCTTCGTGCATCCACTTTGCATTAAACATAGGCTTTTCCCGTTCGCGTCATTTTGTAGTGTGGCATGTCTGGACACTAGCACACCCCACGAACGTCCGCGCGCTACGCTAGCATTTTGTGATGTTTCAATGCTCAAACAACTATCTCTGAGCATGCTTTCCACTTGTCCTCACCTTTTGTCAGTGGTAACGACTCGAGATACCTTGTAACGACTAAAGAAGCTTATTTTCCCTCATTAAAAGCTACCCTTTCTTTCATTTTGCTCTCTAACTTATTCTAGCTCCATTCTTCTAAGTTCTTCTAACTTCTCTCTAGCACTTCTCTAGCTTCATTCCAACCTTTAGCTTCCTCTTCTCCCCTCTTGCTTTGGCTTGTACAACTTTCTTGTTTGTTACAACAACCTTCTACAACACTCTCAAGCTCTCATTGCACCTCTTTGCAACACACTCTTGGCTCTTGTAGCTATCTTTCTCTCCCTCTTTGTAGCTCCTTTGGCTCTTGCAACTCTACCTCCCTTGTCTCATGCTTGTGAGCATCTTGATATTCCATATCCCTTATCTATTGCATCTCTACTTCGTGATATGAGTTCTCGTCCTCGAGCGAGGATTGATTTTATCAACTCTTTTGTGATATGGGTTCTCCTCCTCGAGCGGGGATTGCTTTTATCACTCATACTTGGTGGTGTGGGTTCTACTCCTGAGATGGTTTTTCTTTCACCACACGCTTTTTCCATTTCGGTTACACTCTCTTTCTATTTGGCCATCCATGGAGGTGGGAACACCAAAATGAGGGTTTGACTAAGGCAAACCCCTATACAACCCCAACACTTTCTCTAGATCTTACAGACGCAGGTATTGAAGATATCTACTAGCTGAAGGCTTCATTACTTAGATTGTTGTGAGCATATTCTTTCTTTCTTCTCTCTATCTTTATCATTTATTCTTTACTTTTCTTTAGTTCTATCACATTCCATTATTTTCCTATGCTTTAGAAGTTCTCAACAATCAGAGTAGAAGTAGTCATTTAACAATTTTTTGTGATAAATTCACTTTCTGGTCCGTACGAGACTCCAGCACGCCATGCTCTTGTCCGTATTTTGCGTTGACATCCTCTAGTTGAGAGCTTGTCACTTTGTCCAGAAAATCTCTGTGGCCTACTCTTTCTGATTCTAGAACTCTCATGCTGTTCCTTGAGGTAATTTAGGGCAGTTCGCCCCGTGAGGCTCTCTAAATGAAGAGAAATCGTGACTAGTGAATCTCCCTTCTCTACAGTTTTATCAAGTTCAAGCAAGAGATAATGGTACTAAGACCCCCTATGAGCTATGGTGTGGAAGAATTCCTACTGTTAAGTATTTCAAGGTATTTGGAAGAAAATGCTATATTAGACAGGATGATGAAAATTTAGGAAAGCTTGATGCTAGAAGTGATGAAGGTATTTTCCTGGGATATTCTACTAGGAGCAATGCTTATAGATGTTTCAATAAAATACTGATAAATATTATAGAAAGCACAAATGTCAAGGTTGATGAAGCAATGAAGAATTCAATTGAAGTTGGTGGATATGTATCTAATGAACCTAATTGTGTAAGAATTGAAGATGTTGTGGAGGAATAGGAGAAGTAGAATCAAGAAGAAGAAGAAGCTCTGATGGTGTCCCCTAAGACACCTAGATATGTGCAGAAGAATCATTCATAAAATCAAATCATTGGAGAGAAAAGGAAAGGAATATTGACAAGAAGTAGAGTTGCTGCTACTGGTGAGATAAATTTGTGTTTACTTTATGAGATTGAGCCAAAGACCGTAAGTGAAGCATGTAAAGATGAGTATTGGATGGAAGCTATGAAAGCGGAACTTATGCAGATTGAGAAGAATCAAACGTGGGAATTGGTCCTTAGACCGACAGACAAAAATATAATTGGATCAAAATGGGTATTCAGAAACAAGTTGAATGAGAATAGAGAATTAGTTAGAAATAAAGCAAGGCTTGTGTGTAAGGGTTACTCACAAGTAGAAGGTATGGATTTTCAGGAGAATTTTGCTCTGGTGGAAAGAATGGAAGCTATCAGAATGTTTTTAGCATTTGTTGCTCATAAAGATTTCAAGGTCTATTAGAGGGATGTTAAGTCTGCATTCTTGAATGGTGAGTTAGAAGAAGAGGTCTATATGGAACAACCAGAAGGATTCCAATTGTTAGATCAATCGAATATGGTTTGCAAATTGAAGAAGGATTTATATGGATTGAAGCAAGCTCCTAGAGCTTGGTATGCAAGGTTAGACAAATATTTGACTCAGCCAGGTTTCAACAAAGGTATGACATATAGTAATCTTTATTTTAAAATTGAGGATGACAAGATCTTGATAGTGGTTGTAAATGTTGATGTCATTATCTTTGGAGGAAATGAAACAATGTACAAAGTGTTTGCTGAAGAGATGCAAAAAGAATTTGAGATGTCTATATTTGGTGAGATGAATTTCTTTCTTGGGTTGCAAATTAATCAAACAAAGAAAGGGATCTTTATTTCACAATCAAAGTAAGAGAAATGTTGAAGAAGTTTGGGATGGATGGTTCCAAACCGGTATGCACTCCTATGGTGACTAGTTGCAAATTGAGTAAAGATGATGATTCACCTAAGGCTAATCAAAGCATGTACAAATCTATGATTGGAGGTTTGTTGTATTTGACTACTACTAGACCGGATATCATCCATGCAGTTTGTCTTTTGGCAAGATTTCAAGAAGACCCTAAAGAAACACGTTGTTGTTAAGAGGATATTTAGATATTTGAATGACACTTCGGATTATGGGTTATGGTATCCTAGGGATACTGATTTTACACTAAGTGCTTACACAGATGCAGATTGGGTTGGTTGTGTAGATAACAAAATGAGTTCTTCAAGTGGTGGTGCATTCTTTCTTGGTTGCAGATTGGTGGCTTGGTTGAGTAAAAAACAAGATTCAATTTCCTTATCTATTGTTGAAGTTGAGTATATTGTTGCTACATCTTGCTATACACAAGCTTTGTGGATGAGATAGACATTGAGAGATATCAGAGGAATGAATGATGATCCTATTTCTATCTTTTGTGATAATATAAGTGCAATAAAAATTTCAAAGAATTCAGTGATGCACTCAAGGACAAAGCATATATCTATCAGGTATCACTTTTTGAGAGAGAAGATTGTGGAGAATGAAGTAAAACTTGAGTATGTGTCAACAAAGGATCAAGTAGCTGACATATTTACGAAGGTTCTTCCTAAAGATACTATTGAGTATCTCCGAGAGAAGTTAGGGGTTATTGCCCCTCCTTTCTTGAATTAGATGCATATGGAGATGCATCAGTCTGATGGATCTATGAATCTATCTTTCTTCTGGATTGATGTTTTGGTGGCTACCTCTCAGGGGGAGTAGGTAGTGTTATGCGTTGTCATTGAAAGGGTATTTTGTTCTTGATGTCAAAGGGGAAATCAATGTAAAACATCCTATGCCTTTGCCATTGATGTCAAAGGGGGAGAGAAAGATGTGAAGAGAGTATCTACAAAGGGGGAGAAAGTAAAATCATAAGGAAGTGTGTTGTCTTTGATGGTTTTTCACATCATGTGTTGCCATCAATGATTATTGCAAGTATGAAGGAAGTATGATAAAGGTGTTGTCCTTGATGTCAACTGGTTAACAGGTTCTCAACTAGTTTTTGTTTTCATTGTTGTCTTGGATACAGGTTATTACCTGTATATTTCAAGGATATTGAGAAAATTGTAATGAAGAAAGGTTGCAAGTGTTTAGTTGTTGCTCTAAGTTTTGCTCCGGGTTTTTGTCCTATGTTCGTGCAGTTCAGATATATTGATCATGGTTGTTGGAAGTTGCTATATCTAGGATTTGTGCTTCTTGATTGTTGTACAATGTGAGTTATGTTCACCAGTTGTGAACTGTGCTTTTCAGGGTATCTGGTTGAGGTTTGGGAGAAATGTAGTTGCTTCAAATTTTTTCTTGTTCAAGTCTTATGACTTGTGGTTCTAGAGTTAAGGTGATATGATCATGTTGAAGATAATTTTGTTATCTGGAAGGATTGGATTGTCCTAAGGATTCATGTGCTTAATTGATTTATGTGTTTAACATTTGTTTGGCCAACCTTGTGTTTAACACTACTTTTGAAGCTTATGGAAGCGTGTTGAAGTGTGTGATTGGGTCACCCTCATTCTAATTCCACCCTAGAATGTTTTGGTGCCGACCTAATTTGAATTTGTGAATGCAAATGGTGTATGGATGAATTTGGATATGTTTAGGGTTGAGGGATGGTATAAGCCCTGGGAGTGATGTTGTTTGAAAAGGCAGGATTACTGGAAAATAAAATGAGCAAGATAGCTCTGCAGGAATCAATATATAAGTAATAGAGTTAAATCCACTGATTAGTGTGAAATTATAATTGTTGATTTCAGTAGTGAGGCACGGGTAGCGCTCTATAAATTCAACGTTAGTGTTTGAAGTTTAAAACAAATTGGTTGGTGGAAATCTCACCATTAAAGATATCTTATATCTCCTTCACAAAATTTTCTTTTTATAGTTATTACATGTAGTGACCCCTTGAATTAGCGTTAACCCCTTGTTTTGGGCCATTGGTCTTGATCAGACAATGAGTCCTATTTTATTGATGAGCCTTCTTTGGTAGTGGAGCCTTTGTATTGGTTTTGTCTTCTTTCATCCTCACATGGTTTCCCTTATTGGTTTCCATAAATTTGGGTATTCATTGTGTATTGTGATGTTTTCTGTTTTCTATCTTTGCACTTAATGATTAATCAGAATAGCAGAATAAAGGATTTGTGATTGATTTAATTTATGGTGAAAGTTTTAAAGGTTAAAGTTTGTTACAATTGATTCACCCCCCTCTTAGTTGTCTTGTTCAACAGGTGATACATAGGATTAAACATGATCATGACGAGTATCTTAATCCTATGCCATGATACAACTAATATTAAATAACTTAGGACACAATCATTAAATTTCAAAAGATAAGATAAGATCTAATGACAACTATTAACCTTCTAGAAAGATTCCCTAGGACCTAAGTAAACTTAACATATAAATATGACCCACTAACGAACTAGTTAGGTAAACACTTATTTACACCAACACACCCCCTTAAGTGTAACTTAGGGAGTACTAGATTATTATGAAAATGATGCAAGGATGGGTCCTAGCTATGAGGTCATGTTAGGTACCCATGTACAAATGCAATCTATCACAAATAGAGAAAATGAAAAAACCTAGTGGGACAAAAATCCTCTCCAAAAGAGAGATGAAAATAAAATGCTCTCAAAGAATAATGAGAAGCACAAAACCCCATGCAAGTTAAAAGACCCCACATAAGAGAGAAGAAGAGAGACCATGCAACCCCCCAGTGTAGTTTCTCTTGTAATGATGGTAGCTCGACATTGAATGATGAAGATCATCCAATACGATTGAACAACATTCCTCCCCTTAGGAAGACACAAAAGCAAGATGGTATGTAGGATGTCTTCCAATTCCTAAAAGGAAGATGAGGGAATAAAGATGATGTGTGATTTCTTTGAATGATGCTCAAGTGTCTCCATGTCCATGTCAAAAATTCTCACACTCTAAATAGACATTCTAGGCCACATTACATAAGATGACAATCCAGAATCTTTGATAAATGATCAAGTGGAACATAAATCAAAGATAAAGTTACCTCCTCTAAAGATAAAGAAACATCCTCCAAATGTTGTCCAAAAGTATCCACACTCATGTCAAATTGCAAAGAATGATTATGTAGAGAAGGAACAAGAGGGTCAAAGTGTTACCTCACAACAATTGAAGAAGGATCATCTCCATCAAAGAGAAGATGATTGCAATTAATGGTGTATCCCAAATCTAAAATGTGAGACTCTACAAATAAACCAAGAATGTTTTTCAAGTACTCATCTCAAGTAGCCATCTTTGGAAGATAATGTATGTCCTATTGTATTGAATTATAAGGAGCCAAAATTGTGGTAACACAAGCATCATCAAAAGAAATAGTAGATAAATAAGATGGAATATCAACACATGTCTTGAGAACCTTAGTGGATGAAACAATACCAAGATCCAAATGACCATACTTAATATCCTCAAAAGTGTCCACACTAGATGCCTAAATGTGAACATCTACCAAAGGAATAATAGGAGAAAAATGTGAGAGAAGGTGTAGACCTAAGATTGGTGATCAACCTCTCCAACTATATTGATATCTCTGCTATAAAAATCCCAGATTATGACAAAATCTAGTGTGAACTTAACACTCTTGCTTGCTCCACCACGTGTGATCTGATAGATAGAAAGGATATTGGTTGACAGTGAAGGAACACAAAGAATATAATTAAATTCTCTATCATCCATGTCAATGGCTCCCTTCCTAGTAACACACATATATGTGTTGTTAGCCATTAGGATGTGTGGTGATGAACAAGACTCAAATGAAGCAAACATACTTTTAGATGAAGCCATGTGATGTGAAGCTCCTAAATCAATTATTCACCTCTCTCACTTAGAATTTTCAATTGCAAAAAGTGCTTGCCCCTATGTCTATCATACTTTGAAGAAGAAGAAAAATATGAACCCTTTGACATTGAAGGAAAATTAATTTGATTCTTCTTAAGAAGATGCTTCAACTCATTTTTAATAACATTGATGTTCATCATGCCCTATTTTCTTGCAATATGCACATGTAGGCTTCTCCTTCTTAGATGATTCCCCTTCAGAGGGAGAGGATTCAAATTTGCAGTTTGTTCTTTTTCTTCTTTTACTTACTATTAGGATTCCTTGATTCTTTATATACCTTAGGCTCACTAGACAACAATGCTTGGTGACTTAGAAGACTTGATTAGAACCATATGAATTAACTTCGCTTCCTCTTGGATTGGAAGATTTGCAAAGTCATCAAACTTAGGATCAACATATGATGCTCCCATAGAAAGTTGATCAATATGAAAGCCAACAACAAACACTGAATACTTAGGACCAAGTTTGGATAACACATTTAGAATCAATTGTAAATTCTCTTTATCAATATTGCAATCATTTAACCATGTTCTTAGTTGCTTAATCTTGGAGATGTAGTCTTGGATGTGGTAAAAAAAATTAGGATCGAGATTCATCAAATCATTACCAATTTGATATCACCTAATCTTATTAGTTTTACCATACAAATTCTCAAAATTCTCCCAAGCCTCTTTAGGTGTTTTGCATGATTCAATATGAAATTGAAAATCAAATGAGACTAATGAACATATGCATCCAAGTGTTTTCTCACAATTAATCTCCCATTTTTCCAATTCTTTAACATAAGTAGGTTGAGGAATGATTTATTTTAGATATCCTAGACAACCCTTTCCCATTAGATAATTTCATATTGATTTTCTCCATGAAGCATAATTATATGGAGTTAGGATTTTAATTTGAGATTTCCCTATTACAAGAACATACAACAAGAAAAACAAAGTAATCAACCACCACAAGATTACCCCTCCCAATTACTCAATCAAGAAACCCCCCAAGAAATATATGATTTGACACCTTTTTTAGTGTGATTATAGGTGCCACTTGCCAAAATCAAAGTGGACTTGATCTTATTGCTTACAAATGCCAAATTTGGCCACAAAATCAAAGTACATTTTTTTATTATATAGAATTGGATTAATCCGATCACACCAATACAAAGTACATGAAAAATTATGCACTTTTAAAAAAATTGCACCCTAAAATGTTACCATAGGAGCAAGAACGGAGCCCCAAAAGTTCCCAAAAAAAGAATGACTCAACAACACTTGTGATAATCTATAATTTCTAGAAAAAATAGGCACCAAAATAAAAAATCAATTAAACCACTATGTAGATCATGAAATTATACCCCAAATAATTCAAAAATTCTTGAAAATAGGAGGTAAGATGACTGAGTTATGGCCATTTGAAGTTAGATTACAAATTCAAAATTGTTGATGGAGAGTGGGTAGATTGGTGACCCGCTGACCAATTTTATATGATAGCTAGATCACCACTCGTACATTTGGATTCTCTATGCATAATTTGTTAGGTCCCTAATATTCTATCTAATGTTATGACCCTAATATCATATATTTCTAAGTATAATAAGTTAAGTACTTGCGACATGCTTAACCTTAACATTAGTATTAGTTAATACCTTAAATACTCTTTATTAGGATGAAGGGGTATGCCTTTACATAGTTAAGCCTATAAATAAAGGGGAGATGTTTCTCCCAAATCATCATATCATCAATTATTGAATTCATATCATATTATTTGATTATTGGAGGCAACCCCCTCAAAGTGGTTTTCTATATTTCTGATTATTTACAAATATTTTCAAGAAATTTCATAACAAGTGGTATCAAAGCTACGATTTAGGCCAATATTTTTTGTTTCCACCATAACTTCCAAATAAATGCAAATTTGGATCTTTTTTTTTTGGGTTTTGAGGTGTGTATTAGATAAGCTCTTAGAAAAAAATCAGACTTTGAAGGTAAGTTTTCTAAACTTTATTGAAACTTTAATTTTTTCATTAATTTACTCTATAGGCTGAAATATTAGAATTTTTTTTAAAATTATATTTTTTAAAATCTTATAAAAAATTAGACAGGGTTAGTTCTTTGTAATTTACTATTAAAAATAAAATAAATTCTTTAATTTAGTGGTCAATGTTTAGTCATTTTTTTTTATTATTTTGCTCTATAAAATGCATTTTTTTGAATTAAAAAAATATATTTTTGAAAATATTATAAAAAATTACATAGGGTTAATTCTTTTTAATTTACTATTAGGCATAAAATAATCTCCTTAATTTAGTGTTTAGAGTTTTAGTCAAACTATAAATTTTAAAACCTGTCTTAGCATATGTTCTAAATATTTATGGTTACAACTTGCACTAGATACTATCCTCCCTCAATTAATAAAGAGGAACATATAGGTCAAAAAAAAAAAAACTTGAATTCGTGTCATATTTAGGACCATAGGACTCTTTTATGAATGTGGAAATTGATGACCAACTTTATTGTTCACCACCAAAAATTGAGGGAATAATTCCATCAGATTATGAAAAAGTGGTACATTTCATTAAGAATAAATTATTTGACCCATTTACAACATCTTTGAAGGAGGGATTATATAGGTTTGAAAAATTAATATTAGCATAATTGAGGGGTTCAAAAAGCCACCGAAGTAGGTACAACCCTAATAGACAAAATCAAGGAACAAGACAATCTTTTCAAGGTCCAAAACTAAACCTAACCAAAATAGATATACACAAGTTTGATGGTATATATGTAACTTCATGGATAAGACTCGTGGAATAATATTTTAAACTCCATAATATATCAGATGATGCAATGGTTGGCATAGCTTCACTACATTTATAATCTAAACCTTGTCAATTGTACCAATGGATGATGAATCAGAAACAAGGGAATTTACTTAGTTGGAGAGAATTTTCCAATAGATTAGTAGCCCGCTATGAGCAACCATGGAATGGGAGCTATTTAACCCAACTTACAAATTTAAAACAAACAGGGTATGTATCAGAATACAATGTTGAACACATGAGTTTGGTAATTCAAGCTCAAGATATGTCACCTTACCAAAGGCTACAAATCTATGTATCAATGGACTTAATGAACAAATAAAACATGATGTCCACTTATTGGAACCTTGTAAAATTAGAAAATCAATGCATCAATCATTATATATTGAGAAATAAAAACTCAAGTTACAAAAATATCAACACAAGGCCAAATAGTAGGATGGAAAGATAAAAATGTCACTAATATTACTAACAAAAATGAGGCTGACTTCTTTAGTCCAAAATAAATAACTAAGCTTTCTCCTCAACAAGTGGTAGAGGAAAGAGAAAAAGGTCTATGTTGGCATTGTGATAGAAAATATTCTAGGGCCCATAAATGTAGTAATAATGAGAAGAGACTAATAATTATTGGTAATGAGGTTGAAGGAGAAGTATCTATAGAAGAACCAAATATGAAACTAAAGAGTGAAAATTTAGAGGAAGAAGAAAATGCTACTATCTCCTTACATGCATTGAATGGAACAAGAACACCACAAACACTTAAAGTTTTCGGTTATATAAAAAAAATGTAACAATGTCAAGATTGATATAGGTAGTACACATAACTTTATTGATGGAAGATATGCTCACGAGCTCAATTGTTTTGTATATCCTATATCTAAATTCCAAGTCATGATAGTTGATGGAAATCAACTCTTTTGTGGTGATAAGTGTCATCATATAAAAATTTCAATGGGAAATTACCATCTAGATTTGGAAATGTTTGTTATTCCAATAGGAGGAGCATATGTAGTTTTAAGAGTACTATGGCTTAAACAATTGGGAACAATGTCCTTTAATTTTCAATAATTACTTATGACTTTCAACTCTAATGGATAAAATTATAAACTTATAGGAGCAACATCACCACCAACTCAAATTATTAGCTCCCATAGGATGGAAAAATTACTTAAGGTTCCTATGGTCTAGTGGTACAACTAAATTTTGTAGAAGCATAAGATGTGAACAATCAATATCCAAAAGAACTTCAAGAGATCATTCAAAAATACCATTTTTTTTATAGAACATAAAGGTATACCCCCAATTAGATACCATGATCATGCCATTGAATTAATACCTAGAAGCATTCCTCCTAACATTAGACCTTATTATTATCCTTATGAACGAACGATAAAAAATGAAAAAATAGTCAAGGAAATGTTAGATTCAAGAATTATTTGTCCTACTAAAATTTATTATTCATCTTCAATGGCTATGGTTAAAAGGAAGGGTGAATCATGGAGAATGTTTCTTGATTATAGGGAACTCAATAAGTTCACTCTTAAGGATAATTTTCCTATTCCTACTATTGATGAATTATTAAATGAACTAAATGGTTCAATTTTCTTTACTAAGTTAGATTTACGTTCTAGTTTTCATCAAATTCATATAAAGGAAGAGGATACATATAAAACTTCCTTTAGAACACATGAGGGACATTATGATTCTTAGTAATGTCATTTAGTTTAATTAATGCCCCTTCAAATTTTCAAAGCCTCATGAACTTAGTACTTCACCCATTTCTTCACAAATTTGTGGTGGATTTCTTTGATGATATCCTTATCTATAGTAAATCAAGGGAAGAACATTTGAAACATGTAGAGAGTATATTACAAGTATTAGAAGATAATCAACTCTATGCCAAGAAATCTAAATGTATCTTTGGGGTTAAGGATATAAAATACTTGGGACATGTGGTGTCACATGAAGGTGTTAAGGTAGACCCTAAGAAGATTGTTGTAGTAAAAGAATCTAGTTAAAACCTAAAAATATCAAAGGATTGAGATAATTTTTTGGTGTAATAGGATACTATAGAAGATTTATTTGTAATTATGCTCATATAGCAACACCCTTAACAATATTAAAAGAAGTATTCCTTTTCATGGTTAGAGCTAGTCACTCAAGCCTTCCAACAACTAAAAGAAGCTCTCACTTCAACCCTAGTACTAGCTACCCCAAAATTCTCTAAAACATTTATGGTATAATGTGATACTTTTGGACACATAACTAGGGTAGTATTGATGCAAGAAGGGCATCCATGAGCATTTGAGAGTCAAAAAATCAAAGGAAAAAACTTCCTAAGGCCCACATATGAGAAGGAAATATTAGCCATTATTCATGCAATTAAAATGGTGTCAATATTTAATGGGAAGGCATTTCAAAGTCGAGATAGATCATGAGATTCTAAAGCATTTTTTGGAGCAGTGACTATCCTAAACAAAACAAAAAAATGGGTTACCAAGATGCTAGGATATGATTTTGAAATTATTTATAAAAATGTTAAAGAAAATATTATAGTTGATGCCCTTTCTTGACAAGAAGTAGAGGAAGCAAATATTTGTCCCATTTTCTTAATAAAACCAAAATAATTAGAAGTTACATGAAAAGAGTGGCAACATGATCCTCAAATACATAATCTCATTCTAAAACTTCAACATGACCCATCTTATTTTGATAAGTATGTTTGGAAAGAAGATTCGTTATGGTACAAAGATAGATTATTTTATGTAAAAATTCTCATTTAAAAGAAGACATATTATCTCAAATACATGATTCACCAATAGGAGGACATTTAGGGTTTTTAAAGACCTATCATCGTATAAAGAAATATTTCTTTTGGGTAGGTCTAAAAGGAGATGTCAAGAAATTTGTTGTTGAATGTTTGATATGCTAAAGAAATAAAGGTGAAACAATAAAGACTCCAAGCCTCTTACAACCATTAGGAATTCCAACACATCATTGGGAGGAAATATCAATGGACTTTATTATAGGTTTGCCAAAATCTAATAATCTTGATGTAATTTTGGTTGTTGTGGATAAGCTCACCAAGTATGCAAATTTTTGTGGACTCACTCATCTATTTCATGCCAGTACAGTGGCCAAAATATTCATGGAAAATATAAAAAATCTTCATAGAATTCCCAAAATCACAATGAGAGATCATGAACCTCTCTTCACTAGTATATTTTGGACTAAATTATTTACAACATGGGGTATAAAACTAGCACATAGTTCCTCTTATCATCCACAATTAGATGGCCACACAAAAATTGTGAATAAATGTTTAGAAGGATATTTGTGTTGTTTTTCCTTTGATAAAAAAACACAATGGTCCAAATGGCTACCATTAGTAGAGTGGCGGTACAACACATCATTTCACACATCCACTAAAATGACTCCATTTGAAGCTCTTTATGGATACCCTCCACCATCTACCACTTCTTATTTACAATCTCATTCTAAAGCTGATGTAGTAGAGGAAGATATTCAATACCAACAAGAAATACTATAAATCCTTAAGGACAATTTAGTTATAGCTCAAAATCGAATGAAACAACAAGCTAATCAACATTGTAGTGAGGCATTTTGAAGAGGGATATTGAGTACTTATTTGATTACAACCTTATAAAAAGATTCCCTTAAGAAACATAAGAACACGAAGTTGGCACGTAAATTCTAAGGTCCCTATAAGGTTCTCCATCGAATATGAAGTGTAGCTTATAAGTTAGTGTGTGCGTGAAAATATGCTCAAATGCGAATGATATTACAATAAGATCAAACAAAACATAAAATTAAAAAAAACTCTCAAGATTAGGCTAAGAGATCTAAAATGCACAAAATTGAATCAAACCAAAGTATGCCAAACTCCTCATTGTGTAGATGTGCCCTTGATAGTTGATTGGATGTGTGCTCATTAAATTTTTGCAACATAAGGGTGCTCCAAGTTAAAATGAGTGAGATTTTTTGATAAAATGGCTAAGCTATGGATATATAGATTTTGGTTGAAAATGGATGAAGGGCTAGGATTTCTTGATGGAGATCAAGGGTTGAGAATGATTGGGATCTCTCAAGCCAAAAGACTGTTCCAAGTGGCACACTGAGAGGGCTTGAGAGGGAGACGGTACTTTGAGGGGACAGGACACATGTGACATGGTACCAAGACCATGTCACATGTACAAAGGGCCGTGTGAATGATGCGATGGGGAGGGTTGGCCCACTTAAGAGGGTTGGCCCACTTAATCATAGATTAAGTGTGTGCAAATGATTAGGGGATAGATTAGGCAATCATTGGGATTAGGATTAGAGGGAAAGTGGGAGAGTTGGAGGATGGGACATGTGAGAGGCTAAATTAAATAAATAGATTTTTTTTTAGGAAAGGGATAAGGGACAAGGCAAATAATTAAGGTAATTATTTACTTTAGGATAGGATTTAGGGATAATAGAAGAAATAGATTAGGATGAAGGTTGAGATAATTGAATAATAATTAAATAACAAGGTATTATTTAATTAATATGGATGAGAAGGAAAAATTAGGGATAAATTGACCAAGTATGGTCAATTTTAGGTATCTATAGTTAGAACTTCCACCCTTTTTAAAAATTCATCCTATCTTCCATGTCTATTGTTTAAATAAAGTAATAGGTAACAATATTCTAGTGCAATTAGAATTGCCTTGAAGAGAGGCATATTCTAGACTTCTTGATCATAATTGATTTTAGTTTCCTATACAACAAGCATATATCTATATTAGATTTTCCAAAACTTCTTTGAAGCTACCTTTACTTGGAAGGGGAATTCAATCCCTTAATGTTCTATAAGATCATTTTCATTAGGTAATATTCATTTTATTGGTGCCCACCAAGCCATTCTCTAGTTGGGATTGATTTCCAATAACTATATTAGCCAAGGTTGTAGATTGTAAAGATGCATATATTTGGTCTTTTAATGCCTGCATGTGTAGAAAATATCCTTTTCTTTTTCATACATTCTTTGAATTATAACCTTGTTTGAAACCTTTGATTTTGAACTAGAAACTTCCTAGTGATCCAAAGGGAAGCCAAGCTTCTCTTGTACCTTACAATTAAAAATAAATTTATGAGGACTGGTCTAGTATTATCTTTGATCTTCTTTGTAGAAGGATGCATCTCATTTTTTGGTTCATCTATGTACTAACTTTTTTGACTCTCATTTTAACCTATAGGATTTTTAAAAACTTTTTTGGCCCTCATATTGGCTTTCTACAAGTTAAGTCTCTTTAACAATATTCATGCCTATCTTCTATAGACTTATGAAGTTTTCTACAACCTTTTTCTTCTTTGTCCACAAATGTATTTTTAACCATATGCTTATTTTTTGGTTTTAGTAATTTACCTCCTAATCTTTCTTACAATGTTTTTGGATATTTTATATTTTTATTTCCCATAAAGAGTAGGGCATTCCTTGATAATATGTCCATATGCACAACATCCTTGACATCTAACTGACAAACTTTCAAAATACAATTCTTGGACCCATTATACTTCATCAAATTTCAAGATAATACTTTTTGGAAGAGGATTAGAAAGATAAAATTCCACACATGTTATAGAATAAATAGAAATAAATTTAGCATGCAAAGGTCGAGAGATATCAATATCTAATCCTAGATATTTGACAATTATTTTAGAAACATGTTGATACCAAAAATCCTAATGGGAAGCATACATGCATATCCAAATTAGATCCATGAAAGATATTTCCTTTAAGGGTTTGAAGCCATGCCAATGATTCATGGATAGCCTAATATTTTGGTAGAAATAGTCAACACCTCTAGAAACTACATTTTTATCTAATTCATTAGAAAAAATAGAAACAAATTATCCCTTAGTACATGCTTATAATTCAAAGTTCCCATTAGTCTTCTAGTTCATACAAGTTTAGAGATACAACTCATCTAGAGGTAGTTGCATGCTAAGGAATCTAAAAAATAGATTGTTTCAATTTAAAGAGTCCACAGTATTTCATAATTTATGGACAACAATATATGACAACTCAAGAATCATACAAAGTTGGCATGTAACAATATAGACAACTTATGGGCCAATATATCTTGCACTAGCCACCAGCCACCAACCACCAATAATGTATCAATTTCCTCATTATGAGACAAATCTATAACTTGTGAGAATATTTCAAAATAAATGAGTAGGGTATATGATGAGAAACAAAAACTCAAATCTCAACCATATCATCTCACAAACGTAAATTACATGGGTAAATACTCAGCCATAGCCAACAACATATCAAATTGACAATTTCATTTATCAATTTATATCGATTTAAATTTACTCCAGAACCATGAAAATAAACTCAATTCAAACTTTAGAATTACCCCAAGATTCTCATCAATTTTTTATAGCTCCAAAATTTGTCGGTAATTTTATTTGTTCTACAAACCAAATACATTATACATTAATCAATTACAATTCTTATCTGCACAAGAGCTCTGTTAAAAATTTGTTTCCTTCCTACCATGCCTCCACTATTCCTTTTTTTTCTTTTTAATTTCTTCCAATTCTTCCTTGACTCACTACTACTACTACGACCCTCTATCTTCCTTCCACTATTCTCTACGTAGTATACATTTCCTATTGCTTTATTTTATTTTAATTTGCCTGCTATGATATATGGAAACCCTATCCAACTCTTCTTTGTGCATGCATTATGCCTTCCCCTTCTTCTTGTAGCGGCCTATATCCTTCTCTACAAGAAACATTTTAAAGAATTTGATTTCAAACTACCTCAAATCTTCAAAAACTCCATTTCACTCATTGGTGCAACCTCCATTTTATCTCTTCCCTATGCATTTTCATTTCAATTTGATTTTTATTCTATCACACTATATAGTGCGATCCTCCTCAAATTCTCTCTGCATTTATATGTATTTTAGATGACACTTTTACTTGGATTATTCCCAAATATCATGACTTGAGCTTCCCCAATTTTCTTTTCTCTAGTTGTCCTTGTTAATTCCTTGGTTTTGAACCTCATCCCATACATTGTATGAAGTTTTTATATATTGTGCAACCCCCTATCGACTTGTGCCTTCCTTTCTTTTTATTGACAAAGGTTGCAACATGTTAAATACTTTCACCTACCTTTTGGAATTTGTGTGGGGTCTTCTTTCATCCAGGCGCACCCCCATTACCCCCTAAAATTTTCATTTTTAGTAGCTTCCATCTTTTTCCCAAGGTTACAACCTTCCCTCTTGGAAATTTCAATTTGCAATGTTTTTCTTTTTATGATAGGCTGTGTTCCCTTTCCCATTCATGGCACCAACTCTCCCTTCATCTTTCTCGTTGTGTCTTCTTACCTCCCCTACGTGACCCCTCACATTCACCTTTCAGGCCTTGGAAATTAAATTTTTTAAACTGCTTTCAAGCCAAGCGACCTCTATTATTTCCTTTTCATTCATTTTTATTATCATTACTACATACATTAATCCCCAAGCTACATCATCTAATTGTAAAAAAAATTGAACTAAAGATTGAAATTAAACTAAGACATTCTATCAATTGGAAATGACAAAAAGTCACTCATATCTACCAATCTAAAAACAACAAATTCAAACTGAAACATTTTAGGTGATGCAAATCACTAATCTACCAAGATGCTCCTGCATCAAACATGTCAGGTAGGAAATTTATGAGAAAAATCTCACAAAGGTGTAGTTGAGTAGTCAAACTACTCTTCCAAGTTGCAACCAACTTGTAGCGAACCCCATAGTTGGGATAAGTGCACAAAGTAATTTTTTCTTCCTCCTCTTCTAGCATCTAGCTGGAACATTTTCCATCTTCCTCCAACAAATTTGCACCCTCTTCCTCCTTTCTCTCATGGACTTGCATCCACTATGTACCATCCTTCTCCTCCAAATTATTTTTCCTCTCCTCTTCTCCTTCTTCGTGGGATCCAACCCACCACTAACTGACCACCTCCACCAAGTTCCCACATCACCCCAATAACAACTTGCAACATCATCACCAAAATTTGCATCTATAACTCGATGGAAATTAAAGATTTCCATGTGCTTTTCTTCATACTCTCCAATCCTCATCATAGAAAATAGAGGGTAATCAACATCATCACAAAATACAATAATATTTACCTCAACTACGACATCTCCCTCATCACCATGAGCTATGAATTTTACTTCTTCACCCTTCGTTGCAACAACATTCTTTTCCATCCATTCTTCTTCTATCACCAACATATTCAACAACAAATCATCTTCGTCTACACCATTTGTTGCAACATCCTTGCACTCCATCGCCACAACTTCAATTTTCACAGCTACATCTTCATCTTTCTCATTTTTGGCAACCTCTTCTACATTCTTCTCTTAGTTGTTGATGTGTTTTTTATGCACTTCTCAACACAGGCAGTGCGTAGTTGCATTACCTCTCTTGAAAGACAATCTTCCACAATCAGATTGTAGAACAGTATCCCAAGGTCTCTAATGCCAGGTCTTGACAATACTTGGAATATCTTAGTTGTTTGATGTGATTTGCTGGAATCACAAGGCAGTCTTATAGATGGATTACAAAGTGGGGAAGTTGGGTCTTGAAACAGAGTTCTTAAGATGGGAGAGTTGTTTTGCATTTGTTGTAGGTTCAAACAGCAGTCTTGAACTCCATTTTTGTCATTGGATTTAGCTTTACAATGTGCAATGAACCTTAGCATAGGTCACTCATTAAATAAAATGAAAAAGGGCAGGGAAGAGAGGAGGTTCCTGGATCTACAGCTAATTGTGAACAGTGATAATGGAGTTCCTGCAATGGACAGCTTCTTGGAAACAATATTCCACTTAACCAGAAATCTCACAGTCTCATCGAATTTGTGCTATCTTCTAAGGCCTGCAAATATTTTCTCTTTCATTCACAAGGTGCATGCATGAACAAAGATGAAAGTTTGGAGTAGCTTTGAATTTAAGTCCAGACTAACTTTACACAGCTATCTACCATCAACAAACATCAAAAAGTATGGACTAAGAAGGCATCTACACTGCAGGGATTTCACAACCACAAAACAACATTCCTAAAATCTACCAAAATAAGAAAACAGTTAACTAAAACAACAGTGCAAATCTAAGTCAAGCATCTAACAATGGAGGTTGAATCAAGTAACATGTAACAAACTATGAAAATGCACCAAATCAATGTATTTTCATTATAAATTTCTGTAGCATGTCTTTACAACAACTCAACTCACTTTTCAAATGAGAGGAGAGCCCTATTTATAGTGCCCCAAAAGGAAAATGAATGGCCAGGATTAATTCTCATTGTGTGGCCAAGATTCATTACAAAATAGGGTTTCACCAACCCTCAATATTTTACAATTTAAAATTACATTTTGTCCCCTTTCCCTATTTTGTCCTCTAGTGACAGCACTGTAGCTTTTTGTCCTTTAGTTGATTACTGGTTTACTGTAGCTACTCTTTAGGGAGCTCTTTATCATCAACCGGGTTGTCCTCTTGCTTCTTAGAGGCTGTGTATTCCATGAACCTCAAGATGACCGGCTGGAGTTTGTCTACCTCAACGATCTCATACCGCAGCACTTGGTAGCTCCACTCTTTCGCATTATCTTCCAACCTCCTCCAATCCTCATCGTATTTTGTACCTTGATCCCTGAACAGCTCTAATTGATTGAAGGCACGGGCAACAAAACTCATGAACTCCACTGCTACTTCACTAGACATCCCATCCTCCATCTTCTTTTGGAAGTAAGGCTTTACCTTCTCCGGATCCATCTGTACTGTGGGCATGTCGTATTCTGTCATTAGCTTGAGGTATCGGGCACATTCCGCTCTGATTTCCTTGATCCACTCGATATCCAGATCCACTTTACCCATTATTTGTTCTAGCCTTTCCTTCCTGTTGCCAAAGTCTCGCCGCCACACATCCATCAACCAGTGATCATCCTTGTTAAACACAAGATCCTTTTCCCATGTGGCTTATGGCAACTGAAGGATAGCCTCAATCTTTGGGAAGGTGGAGTCGTATGCTGCAGGGAAGTTAGTGCATAGCTTCTTTGTGCCCTCCAAAGATTGCTGTGGGTCCAAGAACTTGTTGGCTGTCCAAACAACCTGGCTAATTCCCATGTTTTCAACGTATAAGACTTGTCGGAACCAATCCTCCGTAGTCTTTTCCAAGTTATTTCTCCTTTCCATCTTATCAATCTGTTCCTTGGACAACAGTTGGGGTGCGGTCATGGACGTGGTAGGCAGGTCATCCATCGAAGACCATTGCTGGATGTAGTCTATTAAAGCAGCCACCTGTGCTTTGAGCTCATCTTTTGAAATCTTGTCTTGCTTTATCAAATGTACCACTATGGCCACTGACTCCTCAAGATGCCCTACCTTCTATTCTTTGGTGGTAGTCCCCAAGTCAATGGTGGAGACGTTGTAACTCACTCTAGCTTGGCCCACGAAAGGGGCTACTACTTGCATAGCTCGAGACCCAGAAGCATCCATCGTTACCCTAGATTAGATCTTAGGCTTCTTCTCCTTCTTTGTTGTGATTTGAGCTCGGGCTAAGATAGCCTCTAG
>VDFB02094869.1:0-11501 GCA_007258455.2 Sequoia sempervirens
CATCCTAGCAAGGTTTTCGTATGTCAAGTGTGAACAAGATTACTCCTATCTATTTGTCGAGTCAAAGTCCATCACACTAAGTACAACGCCATCCTGGTCCTTTATACCTTGATGCATCGTGCTTAGGCGTGTTATCAAAAATAAAGTAAGTGACCCTTTGAAAATCCCAATCCTTGATAAGCAAATCATCATCATTTATCATCATCATCATCTATCATCATCATCTCTAATAAAGTCTCGACCAATCTTGGACTTGTTGGATCCTCTTGTCATCATCTCATTTTCATGCTAACATTGCATCATGAATAGTCCATCATGCATCCATCCTGCATCCACCAACCGTTAGCATTCATTCATCATGCATCCATTATGCATTTATCTTGCATCCATAAATCATCAAAATTTTGCATATCATCTCACATGCATCATCATTATAATATAGATCTGTTAGTCTAAGCATCTCATAACTCATCCATTGCATAATCACGGCATATCACATCATCAATCTCATCCATCTCATATCATATCATCATTTAAGTTGTTTAGGATAATATAGATTTGTTATCCTAAGCATCTTAAAATCATCTCATTTGCATTTTCATCCATAACCATCCATTTTGAACCTCTTTATCGTGAGATCGACCCTCAAATCGAATCTTTTCGCTCGATCTCTCGAGGGGGCAATGTACCAGTGTACTTCTTTCCGCTGGGGCAATCATGAAATTTTTAAATTTTGATCACGGCAAGTTTATTCTTTGAACCAACGCAACAAGTACATTGCTTCAAAGAGGGGCAAAATGTAGACATGCAAAATTCACATTATGCATTCGATCAGATTCGGTCAAATTAGCTCTTACATTAGGCAAATTCATCACTTTCATCCATTCATTAAATAAGTTCATTTATCAAATAAATCCTTATCATTCAACCTTCATCCTGCATTATCCATTTAATTAAATAAATCAAAAAGCCATTTAAATCAAATCTTAAATCATTTTCCATCCTTTTCTGATTTAAATAAATCAAGTCCAAAAAGTCAAATCAGTTAATCAGCATTAAATCAGCATAATCATCATTAAATTAATCTAATCCTAATCTAATACTAATCACATCCCACTTGCATTATCTAGATCTAGCCACTTGCACAATAAATCAATTTTATTGATTTATTAAAACAATCATTTTCCCTCAACATGACAAGACAAACATGGCATTTATTGCTGTTTTTCCTTGTCCCCCTCTCAGCATTTATGGCAAAAATTTGAATTCAAATTTTCCCCCTCTTGGGCACTCTTCCCAAATCTTGCACATACATCCATCAATCACATGGTGACAAGTGTCCTCAATTCATTGGCTTGTTTTTGATCCCACATTGGTCCCTCTTCAACATTGCATTTTGAAAATCTTTAAATACAAGCATCATCCTCAAGCAAATCCTTCACAATCTCCACAACTTGATGCAAGGTCATTCTCTTTGAGAACTTATCTTGTCCATTTATCATCTCCACCATCTTCATAGCATTTTTATCCTAAGCTTTGGTCAAGGATTGGGAAAGGGTCACTAGCACATGTGACACCAATCCACTATGAAATAGATATGTATCTTGTTTCTTTCATGCTTTCAATTTAGTTTGATTTGCTATCATGTTTAGGAAGCATTTTGCATTATTTCATAGGAGTATTTTGATAAATTTGTAAGTCATTAATCTATGCTTGAGGTTTAGTGTTTGCAGATTTAAAAAAATGCTCACAATTTGATAGAGAACAAGTAACACTTCCAGCCGCAGTTGAGTACTATAAAGATACATTTGATGATGAGGAGGTATTTTCAGATCACCTTGATGATGAGGAAAAGATATTTTTTGTGTCAAAATATGGAACAAATGACTGTGCTGGTAATCTTTCTTATTTTTCATTCTCTGATGATCTTGGACCTCTTTTTGATGATGACAAAAGTGAAGAATATAAATGTAGTGATGAAAATGTAGAAACATGCTCACTTAGCAGTGAGCAAATTTCAGATTTGCTAACTCTTGAATATCAAAGATATACACATGAAGGTGATTCTGAGGTTTTGTGTCTAGTTTGCATTTTTTTTTACAGTGAAGGATCTTTTTGTGATGATTCTTATGACTCTCAGTGCATTTCTTGAGTTGATAGTGAAACCTTTCAAGTTGACCAAATACATGTGTCCATTCAAGAAGAGGTATGTTATTTTCAAACTTCTAACTCATGTGGAGAAGAATTTTATCTACATACCAAGGGTGATAGAGGTCCAGCTTTGATTGGTTCATGTATGCTTGATGTTGAAGATATGAGTCATAATCAAGTGTTGTCTCCAAATGATGATACCGAAGAAGTGCAAAAGGTTTCAGTTTTGTTTGTCTCAAACGATGTTGATATGACAGAGTTGTTTGTTTCTCAAGAGAAGAACTTTGATGATGAAATTTTAGTATAGCTGGGAGAATGGTTTATAGTGCATAACAGTGAGAAAGATAATGAGGAATTTTGTGTTGGATATGCATATACTTTGTATGTTGAAGATAACAGGGGTTTGTCCCATGATGATGAAGAATTCGAATTGCTGAGTGGTGTAGGGATTTTGGGCCAAGCCGAGCATGATGATTCTCTAAGAACTTTTAATAATAGTGACAGAGTAGGTTGCATGAATGTCTTCTAGAAGAATCTAATGAACTCAAGACAAAACCAGGTATTTGACAGGGGAAAGTATGGTTTGAGTTTCTGATCGTAACAGCTCAGAACAGGTGAAGTTGAAACATAGAGGATTAAGGGTTGCCAGTGCATGGACAACTCTTGCTTATCCTCTTTAAATTTTTTTTCCATGCATAGTAGTTTAGGGTTTTGGTTCACTTCCATTTTGAATTCATTTCCATTGCCACTCATTCCATTTATGCTCACTGTTCATCATTTTGTGTCTGGTCTGCTCACCCAAAGAACTGGATCCTTGCAATGATCTTACTATCATTCATCCCCAGACGGAGCCACTGTTAGAACTATAAAAATCTGATGATTTTACATATTTTTCATCCCCCTGAGTTTCCATATGAGTCCTCATCATAAGCACAGGGGCCTTCCATCATGACATTTTGTTTTCATTTTGCCTATATTTATCCCAAAATCCATCAGGTCATGCATTTTCCATGTTGTAGTTCCTATCGACATAAGCTCATAACTGTCTCCCTGACCCACAATGCATTTTTTCTAACATATGTTTGTTGCAGGAATATCGACATGAGTTCTTAATTGTCATAGCGATCGGCATTCACTTATGGGTATATCGGCATGACATTCGTGTGGTTTTGGAAACAAAGGAATGGTCTATCAGTAGGAGTATATTTCACCAGGGTGAGGTCTCCCCGAGTGGGTCAGGTCTCACCAACTAATGCATGTGGGGGTTCATCGGTGAGAGCTAAGCGATATTGGCATTGTGTCTTAGTAAGTGACCTTCGGTCTCGCCAACATTACATAAAAGGTTTCTATCAAAAAGGCTCATCGGTGAGAGATTTTTTCTTCGGAATAAGTCACAGCGAATTCAAAGGGGTCTCACCGACCAGCATAAAACGAACACCTCGGCGAGACTTGTGTGACTTCGGAGTATGGTCTTGGTGAGTATGATGGGTCTCACTGATAGAGCAAAATATTTCCATCGGTGTGAGGTTCGTATTGTCTTGGCGATCTAAGGTGAGCTCGGGGTATTTTGGTAAGACACAGGATAATCTACAAAATGTCTCCTCGACTATGCATTGCCTTGGCGAAGGTGATTGAAAGATACATCTCGGTGCAAGTGTGCTTTTGTCTCAGTGACTTAGAGTGGATGAATATTTTTGGAAAGACATAATATGCTCTATGGGAGGTCTCCCTGATATCATTATGTTACAGTGATACATGTAGAATGAAAGAATGCATCTCGGAAAAACATAATGTGATTGATATAACGTCTCCCCGATTTTGATAGGTCATGGCGAAACACGGAGAACATGGGACAACTGGTGATTTAATTACCTTCGGCATCACTGGGATATGTCTTGGTGATTGTTCCAGTGTTGATTAATAAAATTCAAATATTGTGGCCGACATGTGGATGTTCAAATACCATTGCAGGCCGACATGAAATGAGCCTGAATTTGGTGGTAGGCCGACGTGGGAGTTCCAAGTGATATGTTTTCTGATGTTGGTGTATATATAGGCATTTTGTAATTGTAAAATGGGATGAGCTAGTAGTTATTTGATATACAGTAGGAAAATTAGATGGATATAGTACAATAGATTTATCAGATCAAAGACTATGATGCATGTTTTCAAAATGGAGGTATTTATGAAAGTCAATTGATGTTGTTGCACATTTCTGGTGTCAATTATCTGTTGAATTTAATGAAAGTATTGCTAAGTTGTCTCCAAGATGGATTCTTTTTGATTGTTTAAATTGATATAACAAGTTTATATTCAATTCATCAGTGCACATTTGTTGTTTCTGTGTGGTTAATCGATTGGTTCTTTCAAGCAAAGATTAAATCCTTTTAATTGATCACAGTAATCAAAGAGATTCATTTGGATTGTTAAAGTAGAGCTTAGTAGTCACAGTCTTGCATGTTTATACAAGTTGTAAATAAAATATATGCTAGATAACTTGAGTTCTCCCCAGAGAGTGTTGCTCATCTTGATTTCATTTGACTCCGCATACCCAATAAGGCACTAGTCTCTGTAGTTTCATCATTAAGATTCATTTATTCTCTTTATATCTTTTAATTGAGTATTTTAGGATTTAGATTAAGAAGATTGCTATTGTGCTTGAATTCATTTGTTCACTTGCATCTGCCATTGTGGACAAATCATTGCAAGAAGGATAACCATAAGTCAAGTCTTCTTCATTCAGAAAGGTACACCCGCCTAGGTTTAGCAGCACCTGAAGAGTAGAAGGTTGAGTTCTCTTGACCTTGTCTGTTACCCTAAAGTGTATCAAGAGATTGGCAGCCTCTTGAGGCATTCTGCCTGCATTTTTGAGAGCTAACAGAATCATTCACGAATTTCTTGCAACCATAGAGACAATGAGCTAGTAAAAGAAAGTGGCCCATTCCCAATGAACAACAAGTGGGGATTTTCATAGTAAATGTTGATCCAGGTCTATCCTTCCATCTGAAAATCCAATTTATCACCACTTATGATGAGCTTGTCCCTAAGGCCCTTAACATCGAGAGAGCCCTGATTGCATAGGGAAAATACAAAAGCTTACAAAGACAACCACCAATCCACTAGTTCTAATGACAAGCCCCGCTATTGGGCCAGAAACAAGAATGTTACTAGTGATGGTATTATTGATGCAAAAGTGGTTTTAAGTGGACCGAAACATATAAACACCCAACTGATGAACACAACTTCCAAACAATCAAAAAACAATAAATTTTGCACACTCAATATGGATCACAAAGAACAAATAGTGCTTCCAAACAACAATTCACTTCCTTAGGGGAACTTGTGGAGGGTGTATTGAAGAAGTGTATATAGTCTAACCTTATCACACTCCCAGATTTCTCAAACTATTAAGAGCCAGAAGTCAAACCTCATAGCTATAAAGATGATCATTTTTGTGAATTTCACCAATACAAAGGTCATAACACACAAAAAAAATTTAGAGTCAAACATCTAATAGAAGATCTTATTGAACAAGTTGACATTTCTTTCGATAAAAAATATGGGAATGAAACTCTGCAAATTTATGCAAACCGTGTTCCTAATCATGGAAAAACAAAGGATTCAAGAAAGGCATCAACTTTAAACAACGTAAGCCATACCCATGATACCACGGTAGGACATATTTATGTTATTCCTTCATCACCACATGAGGAATCAGACACATATCAAGATACTATTTTTAAAAAAATTCTAAACCCATCAACAATATCTAGCAATATTTCATACCATAATGGCATCAAGTATGTATCAGATTACAATATCTCTCCCACATATGACTTCATGATTGGGCATGTTGAAGAAGTTTCAAATGAGCAAGAAATATCCCTTATTGCATCCATACCCACAAACTGTTGCGAAGAGTCTTTTACCGATGATATATCATCCAACCAAGGATCATGTCAATGGAAGGCTCTTGAGGATAATGAAAGATACTCTGAATCGAGTCAAGATCAAGAACCCCTATCCCTAGAGTTTCACCAAGAGCTAAGGGACATCTTCCAAACCATTTCAAACTCCAAAGATGTCCCCAATATCACCCCTAAGATGTTTCTTTTTGAAGGACATATAGATGTTCTTCATCTAAAACAAGAGTCTCCACTCTTGGTATTCCTACACAAGAGCAACCAACTGTCAAGATTCTTGATTCTTATAGTGATTATGCATCATCAACATATTTTGAGTTAGTATCAACATCTTTTGAAGTAGTTTTTATCAATTAGGATTTCACCCTGATTAAGTTAGACTCAACTTTCCTGTTGAAACATGGAAACATTCTCAAGTTGTGGGCGACTTATGAAGAGAATGAATCTCCAAAGAGGGTTGGTTCCCCTGGTAGATCACCTAGAACTAAATGACCTTTTATGAGGAAAAGGATAGAAGAATGAATGAAATGAGAATCCTAAAACCTAAAGGGTGACGCACCAGAACTTTTAACTTATTCACCAACTCAACTCACAATCAACTCTGAAAACACTAACTCTCTTAACCCTCATGAAGTTGAGATTCCAAGTTTTAGATAGGATAAAGTTTTTAGTTCCTCAATGCAGCCTCTTAATCTTAAAATTCCAAGTTTTAGAAGCCTTCATCCTTTGCAAATTGAGGAAAATAATTAGCTTCAGCCTAGTATAGTAACAAAATAGCCTATTGATCAAGATATCTCACTCATCTAGGAGAATATTAGAAATATAAATCTATCACATTTAGAGCAGCCCCTTGACCAACATCTTTCCTTTCAATAAATCCAAGAAGCACCCCAAGTTTCCCCACTTGATGAGTCCAAGGATGAACCCATTGATCAGGATACCTTACTCCTCATGGAGAAGCTTAGAAATTTAAATCCATTGTGTTTAGCTTTGGAGGTTTATCATTTAGAGCAACAAAATATTGAGCAATAAAAGACCTCTAGATGAATCTTTCGTTGTTTTGACTAATGAACTTCCTTTTTCTATGGAAGATGATGAAAATATTGTAGTGTTTATCTCAGAAGATCAATCAGTGTAGTAGGATATAAGGCAAGAGGTTGTTGCTGATTGTACCATCTTCTCAGCCAAATATAAGAATGATGCATGTGCAGAGAAGCAAGCAGACACTATGGAACATGATGTGTTGCAGGTTTATAAAGAGGAGGATGAAGATTAGTGTAAACAATAGAATAATGACAACTATTTTGAGGTATCTAGTTGGTATAGTGATGAGGAAGATCTAGAAAATCAGGAACAACTAGTTGTAGAGATGGAGGAAAATGTTGAGGTGCATGTTTTAATGGATTTATTTGAAGAGCTTCCTTTATTTGTTACTATTGATGAAGAGAATATATGTGAGCTAACAAAATTGACAAGTTGTGATAAGAAAGAACATGAAAATCACATTGATAGAGAGCTAATCCATAAATAAATGAGTGATGACAACATTGTTGTGGAGGTTCAAGAGTGTGCTATGCATGATAACATGCCTAAAATGGAGCATTATCAGGAGATTGAAGGCATGCTTCAGATAGAGAAAAAAAGGGTGATGGTTGAAGAGTCAATTAACAAAGGAGAAGCTAACATAGAGGCAACTTCCCTTGAAGAACAGTTAAGTAAACTGATTGAAGAGAATCAATCTTTCCAAGACACTTCAATTCTTGATTGTCAAGATCCTAGTTGTTTAGCTTGTAGAGAGCTTGCTACTTTTCTAAATTCTTGTGATGATCAAATGGATGATGAGGACAAAAAATTAAAACACGTTTATGAACATGCCTTGTTTGCAGTTAAACAAGATGAAACTAAACAGTTTGAGGACTATAAGGAAGTTATGCAGCTAAATTTCCTTTGGAAGAAGAGGCCAAATGTCAAGAAACTTCTCATGAAGTTGATTTGCATGATCTTGCCTGGTTGGAGGAGATTCCTTTTTGTTGTACAGAGGAGCTTGAGGTTGATGTTTTAGTTAAAGGTTTGTCAGGAGAGGCTATCCCATTGTTTGAAAACTTTCCTTCCTTCATTGAAGAAGAAAATACTTATTCAGAGTGTACCTCCTTAGGTAATAATGGGGATTCTAAGCTTGGACAAGCTATTCCTAAGAGACTTTCAAGAGTTGATAGCGTTGATGAGTTATTAGCTACCCTAATGGAAGAGGATGGTGCATTAACCATGGAGGAGGGATCAACATAGAAAGATATCATGCAAGGTGAAGGTGATGTTATTTCTGATCACTCAAATTGTTTTCTCTCTAGTCCAAAGCTTTCAAGGGGATGTCCCATTAGGAATCTAGCTTGGTTGGAAGCCAATAAGAAAGAGTAGCCCCATGGCAACACTAATCTAGAGCATCAAAGGAGGTATCAAGTTAAGCACAACCAATCCACTTGTTCACTTGATCACCACTGGTTCCCCAATCAAGATAGGTGGGTAAGTGACTACATTTTCCTTCTCGAAAAGATGTTGTGACAATTTGTTGAATATTTGATCTTTCTCCATCTCTTTTGGTTCACTCACAAGCATATAGAGTGTTGCATATTGCAAAGAAGGGGCAACTACTTTCTTGAACCAGTTAATGATTTGTTTTAGGTAGTCCTTTATTTAATTAGTAGGTTAGGTTAGTATTTTTTGCTAATAAGTGCTTCACACAATTCTTTCAGTTCTATTTTTTTTTCCTAAGTGTTGCTGCATAGTTTTCTAGCCACCAGGGCCTTGGTAGTTTTCTTTCAGTTTGGTTTTTGTTGTTTGGAGTATTTACAACTGAGTTACAATGGTTTTCTGAGTGTGGAGGGGCAAAATTTGACTCCATTCCCAATGGATTGTTTAGGAAACTATTCTAATAATGCTTCGTAGGAAAGCATTCAACATAAATCATCATAAATGTTACCAAATTTTCACCTACAACTCAATTTGGTAGAGCTGAAACAGTTGATTACATTTAAAGGTGAAAGGTATTCCAAATATTTCTACTAAATTTTAACCATTTCATATCAAATGATGCTATCAAAAGAGATTCATTTTTTATCGTGCAATGTTTGAAAATAGAGGAAATTACACAAATTGCATGAAATTGTTGTTTTTCCATTCATTTTGGTAATAGAAAGATACACAATACTATAAAAATGTTGCTATTTTGTACATTGAAAGGGAAAGAATGATCAAATGTCCCACATAAGCCATGGGAGTAGTTGAACTAATGCAACATAAAAATTACGCTATACAACTGAAGATGAAAGTAATGTAGACAGACACATGAAATGAAGTATATCCATCATTACCTATTGAAGTCTTGTGTTGTTCTTCATTGTTCCCAACTCCTCTTTGCTCCTGACCTTTAGATGAGCATGTAGATGATTGAAAACATTGGTTAGAGCTACAGATATGAATCTCATCATATGTCCTACCAACAAAAATATAGCATATTTCTATGATGCATTAAATCAGTTGAGCAAGTATCAGAGGTATGTAGGAAATCCTAAAAATCAAACATCATAGGAGTGTTGAGCTTCACTATTTTTTATCTAACATGTTTGTTCATTGTGCAGGTATAGGTGAAATCTCGTTGTTGGATTCATCTCTTTTGACATCATAGCATGTGGTGCAAAAATGGACTCCCACAAGGGTTGATCCTAGCATGCTACCCCTAAATATTGAGAGGGGAATGAGTTAAGTGAAGGAAATTCAAATTGTTCAAAGAAAGCATTTTTAGTTTGAGGAATGATCAATAAAGTGAACGCAAGAACTAGCACATGGCCCATCCATGACAACCAAGTCAAAGGTGCAATATGAAAACCCTCTACTTTGAAATGGGAATCACAAATGAATAATGGGCTCATTTAAGATTCTTAAGCAATCTATAGAAAAAAATAAAAATGCACCATTTTCACATTGATGAATTTTTGTTTGCATACAAGTTTTTATGTTGTCATTGTTTAGTTTCATTGAATGGTGATGTCATCATAGCTTATTGCTGCCATACATCAAATTTTTATGCTATTTATGTTAATTGAAGTACATACCTTGAAGGTACATCCACCAAGGATCAAGAGGTGTTAACAAACAATGCTCACATAGAGGGGACAATAGAGAGTGCACTGTTCATGGAGTACCAATATGGAACATTC
This sequence comes from Sequoia sempervirens, assembly GCA_007258455.2. Taxonomy (NCBI): domain Eukaryota; kingdom Viridiplantae; phylum Streptophyta; class Pinopsida; order Cupressales; family Cupressaceae; genus Sequoia; species Sequoia sempervirens. Next base: position 10,289 of record VDFB02094869.1, read on the forward strand.
ATCATATGCATAGTCATCAAAGTACCTTACACAAGCTATCATCAATGATGGGACAACAACCATGTTTATTTTCAAGATTAGAAGGGGTAAAAGAATAGTGACAGTTCCATGCAAGAGTAGTTTGGAGTAATCAAAGGCTTTTAAATGTCATGAAGAGGCATAAAACACAACAATGTTTGAAGTGCCATAAAATGTCATGGTATGCAAGCATGAAAGTAATGACTATGTAAGTAAAGGGTTGATGAAGTTTGGCCTGGAGTTGGTGGTATAAGTGTGTAGATTGGGACTCACATATATGGAGGAGTTTATTTCACATAACTGATAAATACTTATTCAAAGGATCTTCTTGTTGCATTTGAACAAGGGCAGTAGGCAACCTCAATAAATTTCTTTCATACTTGCATCAAGTAAAAGATGTTAAAAGAATTAAAGTTTGGACCTTTAATGGAAGAGTTTGAGTGCAATCACTAAGAAATGGATAACATTGATTATAAATAGCCAAGAAAGTTGTTATAAGTGTTACCTATTTTCGCTAATAGCTCAATCAGGTAGAGTTGTGATTTTCAAACAAATAATAAGGTATATTTTATTTTTTCTATATTACATTTATGTGCATAAACAAAAATCAGAAGATTACTTCACTAGTTTGAATTTATGCAGATACATATAACATAGGAGAAAGTACAAAATCTTTACAAGAAAAGTAATATTTATTGATAGTATAAATGTATAAGGTCTCACACAATCCATGAGAATAATTGTTTTAATGCAAATGAAAGAAAACATTATACATTTATAGATATTAACATAAAGGAATGGACATATATGGAAGGACCTATCATTTCCTAAATGACTGGTCTCAGTTGATTTTCCCTATATCTTTGTCAGTTTTTCGCTTGTCCTATAATCAGCTTCAGCCTCCTTCCAGCTCTTGGTTTCCTGCATCTGAGAGAAGAAGTGTTGTTAGAGAAATGAGTGATCATTAATCCATATATGCACATACCTCTATAAATATACAATCTGACCTTCATATGCATTATAACAGTCAAGCAAATCAAAGATTTCTAGGGGAACAAGAATTATCAAACACATCTATCATATGCACATATTTTCTAACATGTTTGCTTCCTGTGTAGGTATAGGAAAAATAATGTTGTTGTTTTGATTCATGAAATTATAGCATGTGGGATAAAATGTGGCTCCCACAAGGGTT
>VDFB02094870.1:0-31307 GCA_007258455.2 Sequoia sempervirens
TTTGAGAAAGTTATCACTATTTTTAGTTTTCTATTTTCATTCAAGTTTTTTTTTTTTGGTTTACTAATCTTTTGTTTGTAGCGTGTGGCTTTGGAATGGGGCTTCCAAAAAAATTGCTTCTTTTGGAGCAACAAAAAAATTGAGCTCTTAGTTTTTAGTTTTCTTTGATTTCTTTTTCTTAGCTCAGTTTAGTCTCTTCATTTTCTAGTTTAGTTATTCACTGACTTTTAAGTTTTAGTTTGGTTTTTAATCTCTTGCTCTAACTTAGTTTTTTTTGCAGCTTTCTCGTTGGTCCAAGACATTTATAAAACTACTAATTTGTGGTTTTATAGCTCCGTTAGTCGAAGACTCATTTCTTAAACAATGTGTTTGTGATTTCTAGTTTAGAAACACTTCTTTTGGTGCATTAAAATGAACATGTGCTTGATTTTGTCTGATTGTGCTTGAAGGTGGTAGGTGATTATGCTCTCACCTTGTGAAAACTAGGTGATCAGAAAATCGGACCCACCTTATTTGTTGTCACCTTCACAACTTAATAATTGAAGTATCCTCTCCCCTTGCGCTTTCAAGCAATCCTGGGTGTAAGAGAAATGATTATTATTTCTAGAAATGGGCTTGCCTTAAGGGAAAAAGTACTCACCTTAAGGGATGACCTGATTGGTAACAGGCTAAAGCCAAGCCACTTCCAGCCGGGATATAAAATGGGTGCTTGAGGAAAGTTCAAGTACCACAAGTGTAGATGTGTCACACTGATAGAGTAGTACTCCCATAAACCCTGTTGAGCGTAACCTCTTCAGGCTGGAGTACCACCTAATTGGTGATTAATCTCTCGCCCCATGTGTGGCCACTCGAACGGATGCCCTAACTAAACACCTATTGTTTTAAAAGCCAACCATTTTCAGCCATTTCTTGGTATAGTGCAGGGTACAGTATCATGCTCAAAGATACTCACTACTAACTCCCTTTAGTAGAGATAACAGTTCTTGGGAAGTGATGACCCAAGAATCCGAAGTTGGTGTGCTTGAATGACGTTAATAAGCTGTCGAGGGGAGCCAATGCCACCAAACTTCTAAGTTATCCTCTCTCAAGAAGAAAAGGTGTTTAGCACCAATCTGGGGTATATCGGTGGGCTTTATCAAGTATACAAACCCTTGGCCCATCAAGATTGTGCTTGTCTCATGTGTGTTTGCATACACCAAAAAATCATGCTTGTCAAGTGTTTTATGGATTTTCAAACAATATTCACCACGTTCACAAATTTGAACACAAACAATCGACCTCAAACAAACATCACACCTGGAAACTTGCAACATCTCAAACTTTGCAAACCTCAAAAGGTCCAACAACATAAACATCCCACATGAACCTATCACTTAGATTTCTTGGGGTCATCATCCTTCAGTTTTGATCTTTCAATCCTTGCATTCCACCTAGTCCTTGCATATTCATGGTCCTTACATATTCATATCCCTTTCATCCTAGTTCTTGCATGTTCCTAGTCTTGCATAGATAGGTCACATTACATAGTCCTTGCATAAATATATCATTCCACCTAGTTCTTTCATGTTCAACCCCTTTTGCATATCAAGACTATCTCACCTAACCTTTGCATGTTCTAAGAATTTAGCCCTTTGCATATTCATCATTGATCAAATAAAACCTTTAGCTTGCACTTAGGCTACTCTTCCTAGGTCTTGAAATCAAACTATTGGCTATCTATCACCCGCATCACTTGAGGTTCACCATCCTTGAGTTAGGGAAACATACCATTATCCTTGAGTAGGGAAATCCTTTTGGAGTACATCATCTCCTATATACCCTCTCTTGATTATTGGTCCCTATGTCTATCCATCATAACACAAGTAAAGCCTTTACATCATAACGAACTTTGGACCTAGAGTTGCCTTTTAGCTTTTGCATTCTTAGCTTGTCATATCATACCATACCATTTTCATATCCCATCTTAGAATCATATCCTTTTCATTTGCATCCTATTCTTAGGTCTCATACATTACCTTGGATTGAAAATCATAACAAATCACCTATGACCCCTAGGACAAGAGAAAAAATGTTTCAAGAAGAAGGGAACCCTTGGGGAAAAGACTTTGATGGGGAAGATCACATTAGTGTTACAACTAGTGAAACAAGTGAAAATGATAGTGAAGAAATAACACAATCCACCATAAATGAAGCTCTCAATGATAATAGATTCACTAAACTTCTTACAGAGGTAGTCAAACGTAAACAACAATAATACTTCAAGGCCCTTGTTGATGAAGGAATCAAAATGCCTCCTGATTTTGACATATCATTGTATACACTTAAAAATGGTCATATCACATTGTCTGGTAATTAATTAAATATTTTTAATATTTAATTAAAATCTTTTGATTCTATCTACGTATAAATAAATTTAAATAATTTATTTATATTGTTCATGATTTCATTTCGATTAAATATTTAATCACCTTTTCATATTCATTTCTTAATTAATTAAATAAATGTTACAATTTATTTATATTAATTATCATATAATCTTAGTTTGAATATTTTATTCAAATAAAGATTAAAATATTATAATTCTTCTAAATATCATTTGTAATTAAATATTCCAAAATATTTGATTATTTCCTCTAATCCAATATTCATTCTTAAATCATTTCAAAATTCCTCTAATTCAATTCAAAAATCTATTCATAATTAAATATTCCAAAAATATTTAATTCTTCTATAGTTTTCAAAAATCAAATATCAAAAGCAATAAATAAAATTAAATAAATTTAAATATTTATTTAATTTGGGATTTATCTTCAACTCCCGGGAAACAAACTGCCAAAACAGAAAATTAAATTTCTCTGTTTCTGTGCAGGCTTGTTCCCGTGGGTTGAAGACAGGATTCCATTCTTCTCTCCAACCTCTCAACCTCCCCCATTTTCTTCTCAACCTCTCAATCTCTCACCATTCAAATTTACCAGACAAATTCATAGCCGTAGATTCTTGCCAGCCGGGATGGAGCCTGCAAAAAATCTATAAATACAGCTGCCGGGAGCTCCAAAAAGATATAGAATTTTAAGCAAGTAAACTATAGGCAAATTGCATAGTATTCCCAGCATTCATAGAGCATTTTCATAGCAATAGCATAGAATCATAGCAATAGCAATAGAACCATGATACATATCATTCACAGCCCCTGTGCATAATCACAGCCCCTGTCCATATCCGTATCAACAATTCCATCTTCACCAACATATAGAATAGTTTTCCTTTGCATACTCGTTCTGCAGCAGCCATTTGGAGAAGCTTACACAATCTGAGAGCCAAAAAGCTTCAAAAGAATCTCTGTGGATAGAGAAAAATGGAACGGCACTAAAGATTTTGTTTGTTTAAATTTAATTTAAATTTCTTTAGTTTAAGGTTTCATTTAGTGTTTTATGTTTTCATTTAGATTACAATTAAGCATTTACACATTTTTGGTGCCCACCGTGGGGCTCTTGCCCCCTTTTTTAACATCTTTTTGCAGCTTCTTTGGATTGATTACAGGAAAAACAGCGGAATAGCGCAGACGACACGTTTCGGAAGAACACCTCCAGTTTAGCGCCTGTGATGATTATTTCAGCGCCCGTGACTACTTTTTCAGCACCCGTGACTATTGTTTCAGCGCCCGTGACTACTTTTTCAGCGCCCATGATGAGTATTTCAGCACCCGTGACGTTTATTTCAGCGCCCGTGATGACTGTTTTAGCGTCGGTGACATTTATTGCAGCGCCCGTGACGAGTATTGCAGCGCCCGTGACGAGTATTGCAGCGCCCATAATATGTTTTGCAGCGCAAATTTTTAGAAGACTGTAATCTGTAATCTGTAACTGTAGTATAGTCTAACTGATTCCGACGCAGCTGCGGACAGTTATTAATTAAAAAAAAAAAATTATCAATCCTAGGGTAGACATCTAAAGCATAAAATTTATCAATCCTAGGGTAGACATCTAAAGCATAAAATTTATCAATCCTAGGGTAGACATCTAAAGCATAAAATTAACCAATCCTAGGGTAGTCATCTAAAGTATAAAATAGAGCAATCCTAGGATAGACACTTCATTTTTCAATTTAGGCTTAAAATGAATTTTCTGTTTATGTGAAGCAACATCTTCACTTAGTTTAGAAAATTTCCATTTGGTGCTTAATAATTGAACCTAGTGTTTGCTTTGTTCTCGGTGATAGGCCTATGCTCTCCCCTTAACTGGGTGATCAAAATGCCAAACTCACCTATTTCTTTTTATGCATCTTTAAGCTTTGTTAAAACCTTGTAGAGAGCCTGCTCTTGTGGGAAAAAGTACTCACCCAAGAGGAACGACTCAAGTGGGTTCAAGCCAAAGCCAGGCTATTCCACCCCACTATAAAATTTAAAGCAAAATTGGGGAAACCCTCTTTTGACGGTAGTGTGCATTGATAACCATCCCCAAAGCCTTTGTTCTAAAGGTAGGGAGGTCTCTCGAGGGAGTCTATCATTTGCCGCACCGAACGGAAATCCTTACTACGAACCTAGTGTAGTAACTAACCGAGTCAGTTTCCGAACATTGTTTCAATCACAGTGCAGGGGAGGGAAGAATCTACCCCCAAGATACTCACCATATAACTGCCAAGGATTGTTTGCTCAGGGGATCCGGTATCCACTTCCGTCACTCTGAGTACGCACCTGGAAAAGACAAAAACACGGGCGCCCTTTCGGGGGTGACACGGCTGTGTGAGTCGACGCAGTTTTAAGATGTGGGCTGTTGATTGCTATGATGACCTACTTGAGAACTAAGAGTGAGTCTGTTTGAAGTGCTTGTCATGTGTAAAACCTGTTAAAACAATTTTTGAAAAACATTTTGGTTACACACTTGATGTTTAGCATAGGACTTAAAACAACTGTTTTAAATTTGTTTGATGTGTTTTCATTACATTAATTTAGATAAAGATCATCCAAAACACTCATTATCATATTGATCAATCTCATGTTACGAGATTGGAAATCTACAAAATTTGTAAAGAAATCCGTTTCCAAAAGGATTAAGAAGCCAAAGAAACCTCTCAACCACAAGAAATTATTGAAGAAACAACAATTCTTATATCAAAGTCGAAAAGTTTTACTTAAATATAGAACTTTTCTTCATAGGTATCATGATTGTGTTAGAGGTCTTTCAGATGATTATGCCATAGAGCCCTTGTATTCACAAGCTTATTTTCAAAGAAGAGCCCTTTCTCAAAGGCATAACCATAGTCAACGCATCCATTTTAGTTATATTCCCCAACCAGCAATCGAATACTCTACTCGTCCAAATCAAATCTTACAATAGAGAACTTAGAATACATTAGGCATCTATCACAAAATCCATCTTTTTACAAAGCCATGATCAAAACTTCATAAAGTGCAAAAATCATCATTTTCTTGATCTTTTGCTTATATTCCCACTAACAGGATTTTTATCCTTTCACTTAGGGAACAACACAAGCTACAAGATTAGAAAATTTCGTATAAGTCATAGAATTTTCATTCTATTCTGACTTTCATACATACCACATCAATTGCACTATTTCACTCTTTTGATCAAAAGTAAGTAAAATTTGGAGTAAAATCTATGCCTGTTCTCACAAGATCTCAAAAACAAATGGAAAAAGACGAGGGAGAAACTACAACGAGCAAAATGGGTGACCGAAATGAAAAAGAAGAGGAAACATTTAATCTTGATGAGTTAACGGAAGAAAAGCTTCAAGAAGCAGAACAAGATCCTCAATTCCATACTCTTATGGAAAGAATCCTAGAACGTAACAAAGAAAAATACTTCCTTTCATTAGCTAATCAAGGAGCTAAGTTGCCTCACACCTTTGACATAGAGGGGATTAAACAAAATCCTGAAAATCCTCCTAATGACTTTAGTGCTCTTAACCAACAGATAAAAGAATTACAAGGGAAAATAAAGGAAATGCAAGGAGGTACAACAAAGAAATATGTTTTGGAAGACATATCTCCTTATCCATTTGATAGGAGTCTTCAAATGATCCCATTTCCAAAACATTGCGAAATTCCTAAGTATGATAGGTATAATGGAAAAACTGATCCCATAGACCATGTTAGGGATTTCCGAAACATGAGTCTTGAATTCGCCTATGATGATACTTACTTGATGCGATTATTTCCACGAAGTCTAGGTGTACAATCCATGGAGTGGCTTTCAAAAATCACTCCACCTATCAAAACTTTTGAGGAGTTGATAAATCAGTTTATCTCACAATACTCCTACAATATTCAACATCAAATAACAATGCTTGATCTTTGTAAAGTAAAACAAAAAGTAGGAGAACCCTTTACTACATTTTTACAAAGATGGAGAAGGTTATTTGCACGATATTCTCGTCCTATTCCTGAAAAGGAAAAGATGGATATTTTTATCAATAGCCTTGATCCAGAATTAAGCTATAGGCTTAACCTTCATTGTCCTCATAACTTTGAAAAACTGATTGAAAATGCAATCACCATTGAAGGGGCCTTGGTTAAAAGGGGAGTGATAAAACTTGATAATCCAAGTACATCAAATCAAAACAACGATAAAACAAGGTTTTGGAATAGAAACAAAAATGTTGTTAATGATGGTATAGTGGATGCAAATAATTTACGAACAAGACCATCCGTTTTCAATCTATCAAGTGCTCCAAGAAACAATTCACAAGGAAATACAATTCAACAAGGAAACAACAATCAACAAGGACAAATTTCCAAGCAAGAGAACATGACCAATCAAAATACCAATCAAAATCGTGGTAATTTCAATAATAATCTTGGCAATACCCAAATATCAAATCCGTCTAGACCTTCATTCTTTTCAAATCGACGGACTTTTACTGCTTTGGGTCAATCTCTTGAATCTGCTCTCAAGGAACTTCTTGATAATAAGGTTATCACTTTACCACCACAAAGAGATTATGAGCCACGAGTTAAACCACCATCATGGAATGACTCGTATTATTGCAATTATCATCGATGTAAAGGTCATAGAACAAACAATTGTCAAGCTTTGAAAAATCTAGTACAAGATTTAATTGACAATGGTACTATTACAATTGAGGGACATCATACCAATGATGATCATCAAGCATTCAAAGATCCTTTGCCAAACTACCAAAAGGGGGAAACATCGGATACCAAAGCCAAAAGCATACATAATGTTGAAGACAATATAATCCGCCATATTTACACAGATGATAATCGGATTAATGTTATCAAAATTAAAGGAAAACAAGAATATCAACAGGTTAATGTAACAACAAGAGGTCAAGCAAAGGTTGTTTTAAAAGGAAGTTCATCTAAAACAACTATTTCTTCTCCAACTCAGTATAATCTGGTTGATCAATTGAGAAAAACATCAGCTCAAATTTCTATTCTTGAACTTCTTAAAATATCCCCCATACACAAAAATATTTTAGAAGAAGCGCTTGTGAACACAACTGTTGATACTGATCTAGATGCAAACAGATTTCAAGCCATGGTGGGACATTTGTCTTCCCCCACTTGTCTTTCATTTTCCGATAAAGATGATGCTTCTATGACACATCCACATAATTCCTCGCTCTATCTTGAAGTCATGATCCATAAACATCGAATTAGACGTGTCTTAATAGATGGAGGAGCCGGTTTGAATATTTGTACCTTAAAATTGATAAATGCCTTAGGAATTTCAGAAAATGAAATTGATTCACGAAGGAAGATAACCATTAAGGCATATGATGATGAAGAAAGAGCTTCTAAGGGATTAATATTGCTACCTATCAGAGTGGGACCTGTTGTGAAGAATACTTTTTGTCAGGTTCTAGATCGAGATCTGTCTTATAACATACTTTTGGGTCGTCCGTGGATCCATGATATGCAAGCCGTACCATCAACATATCATCAATGTATCAAGTTTCCATATGATGGACAAGAAATAACTATACAAGCTGATTACAATAGTACCCAAACTTGTTCCAATCTTAGGGTGAGTCAAGATGTCTTTGTGCCACACAATAGAGAAGCTCTTGCTGTTTCTTCTTCCAATCTACAAGTCCAATTGCAAGAATTGACAAAGAATCTTGATACAAAGTTAAAGTTTAAAGACAAAGGGGTAGGTGAATATTCACTATCTCTTTCTACTTTACCTCCTTCTCCAAGATCACATGGTTTACCAACTTTATCAAATCAAAAGATTGCGACTGCTTCTACATCTCAAACTTCCGTGCCAATCACAAAGTTTGATGGAAAATTCATTAGAGCTAATACCACTGAAGAAGAAGCTGAAGATAGGGACATCCTAAATTGGCTATACAAAGATGAAGATGAATCTCTCTTACACATTAAGTTGCCTAAAGAACAATATGGTAAAGGGTACGCTATCATGCAAAAGATGGGTTATGAAGGGAATGGTCCTATAGGGAAACGAAGAGAAGGAATTGTGGAACCAATTCAGCCTATTTCAAAGCATTCAACTGATAAAACAGGACTTGGATATGGTAAAGATAAAGAAGAACTTACTTCACAGCAGACATCATTAGTTCATAAAGGAGAATCTGTGTCAGATAAATCTCATGAATCAGTTTTCCAATTGCAAAATAGTTCAGATACTGATTCTAATGAATATGAATGGGACACCATTTATAATGATGAATTCTGGAGGGATAAACAAATTGATACTATACATAAATATGCACCTGTTCTTATACAAGGAGAAGGTTCAAGGCCTCCACTCGATTATGTTTTACAAAGCGATCATGACTCAAGTGAGGAAGAATCAGATTCTAACGAGATTGATAATCAACAGGAGAATACCATCACAGACCTTGTCTACCATGAGGATGACAACCATATCATGACTTTGACAATTCAAGACCTTACCCAACCTAATGATCCTATGCCTTTAGTTTATCCAGAACTTATAGATTGGGACATTGACGCACCTATCCATATTCCTACATTCAGTAATGATGAAGATGTTATAACTTTCCTTTGTTCCTCAAATGAAGAAAACAATTGTTTCATTCAAGAATCTTATACTCATGATTTTGACAAGGAGAGTGTCAAGTCTCTTAGCTGCAAAATAAATGAAATAAAAGATGGATCTATTGATGAAAACCGAAAAAAGGCAGTGATAGATCAAAACAAGAGAAAAATAAAGAGCGAATCTGACAGTGAAAACCTTTCTGAGGCACTGAAGGATGAGAAACTTGACACTCTTCCCAAGTATTATCATGAAAGATCTTCTATTTTGATTGAACCAACGGAATCAATCAACATAAGTACAGCAGAGCAGCCAAAAGTTTTGCAAATTGCAGCATCATTAACAGTTGAAGAAGTCCAGAAATTCATGCAATTCTTGAAGGATAATCAAATTAACTTTGCTTGGTCATATGCTGATATGCCAGGGTTAGATCCTAATCTGATAATGCATCATTTATCTATCAAACCTGGGATAAAACCTGTAAAGCAAAAGCTCAGAAAGATGCATCCACATGTTGCATTATTGGTCAAGGAAGAATTAAAGAAGCTTTTAGATGTTGGATTCATTCGAACTATTGACTATGCAGAATGGATTTCAAACATTGTACCTGTTTCAAAGCCAGATGGAAGGATCAGAGTTTGTACAGATTTCAGGGATTTAAATAAAGCATGCCCTAAAGATGATTTTCCTTTGCCTAACATAGACTTGATTGTTGACTTAACTGCTGGTCATGCAATGTATTCATTAATGGATGGATTCTCAGGATACAACCAGATAAAAATTGCACCAGAAGATCAAGATAAAACAGCGTTCACATGTCCTTGGGGTACCTATTGTTGGAATGTAATGCCATTCGGGTTAAAGAATGCTGGAGCTACTTATCAAAGAGCAATGACAACTATTTTTCATGATATGATGCATACATTCATGGAAGATTATGTTGATGATTTACTTGCCAAATCTCATACACGAGATGAACACCTGGAAATCTTGTCAAAAATCTTTATTAGAATGGAAAAATTCAATGTTCGACTGAATCCAAAGAAATGTGTCTTCGGTGTTACATCTGGAAAACTCCTAGGGTACATTGTTTCAGAAAAGGGTATAGAAGTTGATCCAGAAAAGGTACAAGCTATAATGGACATGCCTCCACCACGAAATATCAGTCAATTAAGATCCTTGCAAGGAAGATTACAGTCCATCAGAAGGTTTATAGCTCAACTGGCAGACAAAAGCTTGCCATTCACACATTTATTGCATAAAAATGTTCCATTTAAATGGGATGACAAATGTGAAGCAGCATTCAATCAGATTAAGCAATATCTTACACATCCACCAGTTCTAATTCCGCCTATTCCAGGAGAGCCACTTATACTCTATATTTCAGCAACAGAAGTATCTTTGGGTGCATTGCTAGCACAAGAAGACTCTACAGGTAAAGAAAGGGCTATATATTATATCAGCAGAACCTTAACAAGACATGAGTTAAACTACAGTTTCATTGAAAAAGCTTGTCTTGCAGTAGTGTTTGCTTCTCAAAAGTGGCGACATTATATGTTGACTCATACAGTTAAGCTGATAACAAAGATAGATCCATTGAAATACCTATTAAGCAGAGCCACTTTAACAGGAAGACTTGCAAAATGGGTAATGATCTTAAGTGAGTTTGATATTCACTATGTAGATCGAAAAGCGATTAAAGGACAGGTCATTGCAGATCAGTTAGCTGAAGCTCCTTTACAAGAAGACAATCCAATGCATATTGAGTTTCCTGATGCAGATGTCTTTACAACAACAATTCAGAGACCGTGGGCATTGTACTTTGATGGATCTTATACACAATATGGCTCGGGGGTAGGGATTCTTTTTGTTACACCTGAAGGACATACCATCTCACGATCATATCGGTTGATGTTTCCTTGCACAAATAACATAGTAGAATATGAGGCATTACTCATAGGATTAAAGATAGCTTTGGAATGGCAGATTACAGAGCTGGAAGTTTATGGTGATTCACAACTTATCATTAATCAAATTAATGATGATTATCAAACCAAAGATGATAAGTTGCTACCATACAAAAACATGGTGGATGATTATAAGAAATATTTTGTGTCAATCAAATTTTCACAAATATCAAGAATTGACAATAAAGCTGCAGATGCAATGGCTACCATTGCTTCTTTATTACAAATATCAGAAGATCAAACCAAGTATGAATTCTTGGTGGAACAATTGTTTTCTCCTGCATATGATAATCCTGAAAACCAAGTTATATGTCATTTGACTGGTTCTGATTCAACTTTATATGGCAAAACTTATACCTATTTGAAAGATAACATCTTGCCTTTAGATTTATCCCGCAACCAAAAATGGAATTTCATACGCCAATCATCCCGTTATACCTTAATTGCCAATATCCTTTATAGACGTGGTCTTGATGGTACACTCCTTAGATGTCTTGAACGTGACGAATCTGAAAAAGCCTTACAAGAGGTTCACAGTGGTATTTGTGGAACTCATTCAAGTGGTTTGACCTTAGCGAAGAAACTTGTCAGAATGGGATACTATTGGCCTACCATGGAGCAAGATTCTTTTACTTTTGTTAAGAAGTGTTCTAAATGCCAGATCCATGGGAATCTTATTCATGCACCTGCACAAGAATTGCAGCCTTTTATTTCAACATGGCCTTTTTCTCAGTGGGGATTAGATCTTGTTGGTAAAATACATCCTTCATCGTCAAATGGTCATAAGTTTATCATCACAGCTACTGAGTATTTTACAAAATGGATTGAAGCTGTTCCTCTAACAACAGTGACTGGTAAACAGATATCTTCATTTATCCTGAATTACATTATTTGTAGATATGGAATTCCTAATTCTATTGTTACTGATAATGGAAGACCTTTTAAGAATCAGGATGTTGATGAACTTTGTGAAAGATTTCATATCCAACACAGGTACTCTACACCTTATTATCCACAGGGTAATGGTCAAGCAGAAGCTTCTAACAAAACCATTTTGAAGATATTGAAGAAGACAGTAAATGATGCTGGACGTGATTGGCATGTTCAACTCAACCCAGCTTTGTGGGCATATAGAACTAGTATTCGCACACCAACAGGAGCTACACCATATGCTTTAGTCTATGGAGCAGAAGCGATCTTACCATTGGAAGTTGAAATACCTTCGCTTAGGGTTTCACTTAAGGGATTGATAAGTGATGAAGACTACCGAGTTTCTCGCCTTCAAGAGCTCGAACTGTTAGATGAAAGACGCCAACATGCAGCTGATCACTTGAAAGGTTATCAACAAGTCATGTCTCGTAGTTATAACCACAGAGTTAAACCACGGGCATTTCAAGTGGGTGACTTAGTTTTGAGGGAAAATCCACGTAATCAGCAAGATAGAGAAAAGAAAGGCAAATTTGAACCTAATTGGCTTGGTCCATTTGTTATTGTAGCAGCATATGGTTCTGGAGCATATCAGTTATCCACATCAGAGGGGGACCTGTTTGAAGAGCCAATCAATAGTATTCATCTTAAGAAGTTCTATGTCTAAAAAGTCCTGAAAAAATCAAAAAAATCATAAAAAGTCCTGAAAAAATCAAAAAAATCATAAAAAGTCCTAAAAAAATCAAAAAAATCAGAAAAATCTTGAAAAAGTGCAATAAAAACAAGTGGTGAAAACTTGGCAAACAAGCGCTACTTGTGATCGAAATGGGCTCCTCCATTTATTAGTTTATGTCTTATTTTCACTTTAGGCATCATTCATCCACGTCTATCATCTGTAAATATCTTTCATTATCCATACCATGTAGTGGGAATCTTTAGGTTTCATCATGGCTTGATGAAATTTGTACATATCTTTTATCTTTAGGTTGTGTTTACATTGGGGGCAAAACGCAGAAACATACAAGAGAGGGGCAACGAGCTTTCAAAATATCACAAGCAGACAAATAACAGCTTGACAAAATAAAACAAACATTGTCAAATCAAATCAATCACAAACATATTTATGCCAATGAAAATAAAAAACAACATGATCCAAACAACTATCGAAGTGAGAATATCAATAATGATAACCAAATTGGATGATCTTAATCTGAATAAATGTTTGAAATGCCTTAAGCAGGATTTGAATGGTTGTTTGATTTTCTATCATATCTCTGGAGTAATTCGATGATGTACTGAACTAGAAAAGCAAGGAAGGAGTATGATTTTTCTTTGTCTTCTGTTTGTGAGGAAATCATTAGTACTATGCAAATTGGTCGCGAGACATGCTCTACTATGGATCATGGATGACATTTCAGAATTTGCATGGGAAAAGGGTTAACTCTTGTCTGTTTATGCAAGCAATACTCAGGTCATCTTGGTTCAATTATACCTAGATGCTTGTATTAACTTGCTATATTAAAAATCATGAAAGCAATACTCAGGTCATCACTGGTGCTAACATACCCTTTGATGCTTGTATTAACTTTCAACATTTCAAAGCTCTATGATGATACAAAAAGCACACATAAGCTCTCCAAATGGCAATATTGTATGAATGTCCTGCATGGTTAGTATAGATTGCATTCATGTTAGAATCTGCATTTTGCATTTATAGATTTCTAAAAAGCTGGCAAAGAATCAAAGATTTATATCTTTTCAAATATGACTGAGTATATTTTGACATTCACAAAACATTGTTTCATACATTTTACATATATTTGCATTAAGAAAATCATAAAATCAAAACATACATACATCATATATGTCATACATTCATTCATCAAATAAATTTAATCTCATACCATCATGTATATAAATATCATAAATCATGAAAACATCATATAGTACACATCATATATATACATCATGTATCATGTAAAATCATCTCTGCATTTCATATATTTCAAAAATGAATGTCAAAATGTACAAGGATGTCAAACTACAAATGATATAATATCATCAAAAATGTGATCATCTCACGGTGTATACAAAATGTCTCAACAGAATATCATGAAAGAGATCATATACAATGCACTAGGCCGAGCTATCCTGTGATGGAGCTGGCCTAGGACCTGTACCACCTGCCCCTGATGGACCTGTATCACCTGCCCCTGATGGACCTGCTCCGCCTGACCCCGGTGGCCCTCTAGGAGGTAATGGCTGTGTCACACCCCTGCTGGTAGTACGAGAGCGACCATGAGTAGATCGTGACTGAGTGTAGCTCTCTCTCTGCTCAGCTGGGACTGCATCATGATATCTAGTCCGATAAAACTCTGCCTCTCGAGTAGCCCTCGTAACCTCTCTCATCATATCACCTGGCAAAGTGCTACCTGCCACTCTCTGTAGGCTATCTGCTAAGGCAATGGCCTGCTCACCCCGCTGTCTAGCTGCATCTCTCTCGGCAGTGATCGAAGTCACCTGACCCTGCAACTGTGAAATCAAGGCCTGTGCCTGTGATAGCTGAGCCTGCAAGCTCTGTACTGTGCTCTGCAGAGAAGATATCTGACTCGCTACTGTCGGATCCACTGACGGGGATGGGTCAGTATGCCTCATCCGTGGTCCACCTCTGCCTGCCCTACCTCCTCTGCCACCTCTCCTGCCGCCTCTCCTGCCACCCCTACCATCACCACCATCATCTCCATCTGAGTCATCATCTCCACTACCCTCCTCGTCATCACTGTCCTCTGAATCGTCATCACTCCTGACTCTGAGTCTCTCTGTCGACGTCTCTGTCCAATGATAGGAGCAATGGCCTCATCAGGATCAAACATGCGTGGAGGTGGATGCTGTAGAACATACTGTACATACTCTGGTGTCGCTCCTGCATCAAGAACATCCACCCAGTAATCCCACATCTGTGCTCCTAAACTGGTGAACTCTGCCACCGCTGCATCATAAGAGATCCGTGGGCCCCACACTGCAAGCTCTGACTGTCGCCGCGCATAAATAGCTGAACCAACAGGCATACCCTGAATCCGACCAAACTGTCGCAATACACGTCCAGCAAGAAATCTCTCCAAGATCCATGTGGTCCGTCCAATCAAAAATCTGGAAGTGCATACAAAAGGCATCTCCCTCGCATCCTCTGGCCATGGCTCACAATCCAAATATGGCCTCCAGCATACTGTGTCCAAACTATCTAAAAGCCGCTGCCAATACACTAGTTTGCCCAGTCTAGGCTGAGCAATAATATGTGCATATCTCCATCTGTATGCTCGACCAGCTGGTCGCTCTCCTCGAGTCAATGGACGTAACACTGCAAAATGCTCCCATGCCCATATCTGTAGTAATGAGCATCCAACAGCAAAACTCCGGCCTCTACCATATACGATGTGATGTAGCTCGTCATATAGGTGGGCTAGCATACAGGTACCCCATGCATACCGTGTCCCCTGCATCACCATGCTCTCTAAGACACGACCCCATCCGATCACGAATCCCTTCGACCTATGGTCGAGGCACAACACACCTCCAATGAATCCTGCAAGTACAGCTGGTAGTGGTGGATAAGTATCTGTGATCTCACCCCATGGGATGAAATATCCGACAATCTGATCATCTCTAAATATCCGTCTCAAAGCAAGAGTACCTCCAACCTCTCGTCTGTCAAACACAACTATCTCTCCCATCACTGGGATCCGTAGGATGCGATATACGTCCTCGGGAGTCACTGTAATCTCGCCGGTCGGTAAATGAAAGGTGTTGGTGTCGCTATGCCACCGCTCTGCAAGTGCTGTCAATAGAGCCCTGTTGAGGCGAACCTCGGGCATATCAAGTAATGAAGTCAAACCACAAGCATCAATCACATCTCTATCAGACTGTAATAAATGTGGAATCAATGACCATGTGCTCGGGAAAGTCTCTCGTAACTGCAAGACACCTAGTCTCTCCTGTTCACATACATCATCAAAACAACATCAATATCAAATCATCTTAACGTATCAATCCAAAATGAATCAATCAAACTATTTGTTTTTCATTATCATTATGAAATGCGAATAATATCAAAATCATGTTTGTTTTTAACAATCTTAGAAGCAAACAAATCAATCAAACTATTTGTTTTTCATCATCATGGAACGCAAATAATCAACATCAAGTTTCTTTCTAACAACTTTAGGAGAAAACTTATCTATCCTATTTGTTTTTAACAACTTTAAAAGCAAATTTATCAGCTACTATTTGTTCTCCAACAACTTGGGAAACAAATTTATCATGTGGAACAAAAAGCGCTACAGAACTAGTTGTAGGCGCTACAAAATTCTTTATCAGCGCTAAGGAAATTTTTGCGCTACAGAATCAATTAATGGCGCTATGATTTCTATCAACAACGCTATGGAAAATTTTGCGCTACAAGATTTGTTAAGAGCGCTATAAAACATCTCAGGTGCGCTATGATATCATATGCGCTATGAAAATCATCAAAGGCGCTATGAAATCTATCACGGGCGCTATAATATTATATGCGCTATGAAAATTGTCAAATGCGCTACGATACGCCTTAAGAGCGCTACAGTATTAAACGCGCTACGAAAATTATTGATTGCGCTATGAAAAACATTAAGAGCGCTAAAACTCAAATTTTTGAATTTAAACATTAAAAACGTGCGCAAAACAAAATTTTCGACAGACAAGGATTTACGAGACACATACCGGAGGTCCGTAGTGCGCCGGCCGCTGATGACGTCGGATACGCTCGAAACGGTGCAAGTGAACTGGAAGTGCCATAATTATCAACTCAGAGCTCAATATTTGCAAATTTTACTAGGTTAAAATTGAAAATGACATGGAAAATGACATTTTTAACCTATATAATGGTAAAATTGGAGAATTTTTATCATATTTTCACATACCAGGGGCAATTTCTTCATCAAATTTTCATTTCATATCTTATCAGGTCAATTTCTTCATATCATAAGTTTCGAACGATGAATCGATATCTTTAAAATCATAAAAATCCATAAAAAGTCCTAAAAAAATAAAAAATAAAAAATAAAAAAAAATAAAATAAAAATTCAAATATCGATTCATCGTTCGCGGGGGCATACATCTATCAACATTTCAAATCAATATTTGGGGCAAAATTTCAAAATTCTTTGAAGTAATGCGTAAAACACATCACTTCAAAGAGGGGCAAAATATATACACCTTAAAATGGTCACATCATTATTTGTTCGCAATAATTTAAATGATTTCTTTTTAACATAATTTAAAATCTTGATTCTGAGTTCACTTATGCAACAAATGTACCACCTATTTCATTGAAATCACATCACTCTACTAAAACATGCCTCAATTCACCTTTCATGGAATTATCTCAGAATGAATTTCCAGAAACAAACATACCATTTATATTAATTATCATATATCTTAGTTTGAATATTTTATTCAAATAAAGATTAAAATATTATAATTCTTCTAAATATCATTTGTAATTAAATATTCCAAAATATTTGATTATTTCCTCTAATCCAATATTCATTCTTAAATCATTTCAAAATTCCTCTAATTCAATTCAAAAATCTATTCATAATGAAATATTTCCAAAAATATTTAATTAAATTCTTCTAAATATTTCAAAAATCTTCTAAAGTCACATCATGATTAAATATTAAAAAATATTTAATTAATTCTTCTATAGTTTTCAAAAATCAAAAATCAAATATCAAAAGCAATAAATGAAATTAAATAAATTTAAATATTTATTTAATTTGGGATTTATCTTCAACTCCCGGGAAACAAATTGCCAAAATAGAAAATTAAATTTCTCTGTTTCTGTGCAGGCTTGTTCCCGTGGGTTGAAGACAGGATTCCATTCTTCTCTCCAACCTCTCAACCTCCCCCATTTTATTCTCAACCTCTCAATCTCTCACCATTCAAATTTACCAGACAAATTCATAGCCGTAGATTCTTGCCAGCCGGGATGGAGCCTGCAAAAAATCTATAAATACAGCTATCGGGAGCTCCAAAAAGATATAGAATTTTAAGCAAGTAAACTATAGGCAAATTGCATAGTATTCCCAGCATTCATAGAGCATTTTCATAGCAATAGCATAGAATCATAGCAATAGCAATAGAACCATGATACATATCATTCACAGCCCCTGTGCATAATCACAGCCCCTGTCCATATCCGTATCAACAATTCTATCTTCACCAACATATAGAATAGTTTTCCTTTGCATACTCGTTCTGCAGTAGCCATTTGGAGAAGCTTACACAATCTGAGAGCCAAAAAAGCTTCAAAAGAATATCTGTGGATAGAGAAAAATGGGACGGCACTAAAGATTTTGTTTGTTTAAATTTAATTTAAATTTCTTTAGTTTAAGGTTTCATTTAGTGTTTTATGTTTTCATTTAGATTACAATTAAGCATTTACACAATCATTACTCACAATGAATGACCAACCTAAATCTAGTGAATCTAAGAATCCCAAAACAAACAACGATGGTAGGATCAAAGATCATAGACCCTTTTATCTACAACCTAGTTACAAGCAATCTTCAAAGACATCAAAACCTGCACCTACAAACGATCCTATTTTGGATGAGCTTAGAAGATTAAGACAAGAATTGGATACTCTCAAGAATAGTAAAACATCGAATCACAAGTTTTGCATTGAAGACATATGTCCTTATCCCTTCGATCCAAGCATACCAATGCCACCTTTTCCTAACCATTGGGACATACCAAAACTTGACAAATATAATGGAAAAGGAGATCCTAAGAACCACTTAAGACAATTTTGTGCCACTACCATGGAATTTGCAGTTGATGAAACATACCTTATGAGATTATTTCCTCGCAATCTCGGAGGAGAAGCTATGGAATGGTTTTCACGATTAGTCCCGACCATCAAATCTTTTCAAGAATTGGCTGATAAATTTGTCTCCAATTATAGTTTCAATTGTGACCTTAAAGTGACCATGACAAATCTTTTCAACACCAAACAAAAACAAGGTGAATCTTTTGTGTCATTTTTACAAAGATGGAGACATTTAACGAAATGATTGCATTATTCCATTCCTGAACAAGAATTGGTTGACCTCTTTTGTCAAAATTTGAACAAAGAAATCGGAAGGGAACTTCACTTCAAATGCTTGGATTCCTTTGGTGAAGCCATAGAAATGGGATTTCGAATTGAACAAACCCTCATTGATGATGAAACTATTAAACTTAATAATGACAAAGATCAAAAATTGAATTCAAACAACAAGACCCCTTTTTGGGTTAAGAACAAGAATGTAGTCAATGACGAAGCTGTTGATGCAAAAACAACTAAAACATCATCCCCTGTTTACAATCTCAAAGGTCCATCTTTAGATAAAGGAAAATAAAAACAAAGAAGTTTCCCTAAACAAAATTTTACACCATTGGGACAATCACTTGAATCTACATTAAAATAACTTCTTGAAATTAATATTATAACGCTACCCAAAATAAAGGAACATAATCCACAAGTCAAACCCCCATGGTGGAATGAAGATCACTTTTGCGACTATCATAGACACAAAGGACATAAGACTAATAGTTGCAATAAACTTCAACATTTAATACAAGACCTTATTGATGATGGTAAGATATCAGTTGATGGAAACAATCCTTTTGGTAACTCTGATCGTGAGGTGTTTAAAAACCCTCTCCCTAAGCATGACAAGGATAAAGGAAAGGCTCTTGAATCTGGTGATGGTGTAAATTATACTACTGCTAAGTATGACTATACCATACATAACATCAGTGAGGTCGATAATTATGTCAACACTTTCATCATAAAAGGAAAAGAACCTGATTGCAAGGTTACTACCAACAAAGGAACTATTACTCTTAAAGGTCCTAATGCAAAACCTACTACACCCTCTTCGCAATACAACCTCATAGAGCACTTAGGAAAAACACCCACACAAATTTCTATACTCGAGCTACTATGCCTATCTCCTAAGCATAAAGCTATCTTAGATAAAGTGCTTGCTACTACTATAGTGCCTACAGACCTACATGTGGATCAATTCCAAGCTATGGTGGGACACATCACCTCTCCTCATACTCTCACTTTTATTGAAAATGATGATTCATCCCTTCGACAACCACATAATGCAGCTTTACACATTGACATCCTCATCCATAATATTAAGATCAAGTGAGTTTTGATAGACAGAGGGGTAGGCCTTAATATTTGTACTCAAGAATTGATCACAAAATTAGGGTTCTCTAAAAATGTAGTTGATCCAAGTAAAAAGATTACCATAAAGGCATATGATGAAGAGGAACGCTCATCTAAAGGACCGGTTACTCTACCAATTAGAATTGGCCCTATGGTAAAGGATGTGGTTTTCCAAGTCCTTGATCTCCCACTGACCTATAATATCCTCCTCGAAAGACCTTGGATTCATGCAATGCAAGTAGTACCTTCTACATACCGCAAGTGCATTAAATTCCCCCACAATGGTGTTGAAATCACAATACGAGGAGATCCAAACCCTTTCATGTATTGCCATAATCTAAGCCCTAAAACTGAAATCACAATCCCAAGCAACCATGAAGCATTTCCTTCCCAAGCATATGTTGATCCTGAGTCCTTAAAAGCATCTTCCTCAAAATCCAATGCAACCAAGATCAAAATACAGGTAAAAGAACAAGGAGTGGGAGAATATACCTTGAATCATTCCCTTTGCATTGTAAAGCTACCTTTATCTGCCCACACCTATGGCAAACCACAAATGACTAAGACCATATCAGATGCAAATACTACAATGATTTGTAAATCAACTACTTTCAAAAAATGGGGAGCCCTTTATAATGAAACAGAAGAAGCTGATCTCCTAAACTAGTTATACAAAGATGAAGATACAAAAAAAGAACAAATTGAAATAAAGATACCTGTTGAACAATATGGTAAAGGATTTGATATTATGAAACAAATGGGATATGATGGTAAAATTCCTCTTGGCTTATAGAAACAGGGTATCTTGGAACCAATACAACCTACTCGTATGCAAAAAGTCCCTAGTTTAGGATATGATGCGCAGAAAGATAAGACCTTGAGTACCGTGTGTGCTTCAAGTAAGGAAGTAGAGTCCTCTAATGCTACACAGACAAATGAGGAAAGTTCCATCGATGACTTCATTGACATTTATGACTATGATAGTGTCCCTACCCCTAAACCCAATCATAATATTTGTACCCTTGAATCCATTCCAAATCTTGACTCGAGTCATGATTCTTTACCCTTGGTTCACCCTGAACTCATTGATTTCAATCAAAAGGGACCACCACAATTGGATGTATTTGAAAATGATGAGGCAATCATAAACTTTCTAGGAGCACGAGAAGACACACCTCTTGAGGATCATAAAGCAGGATTCGTCATAGAACTCAATAGTGCGGCTTATTTTGGGGGGAGTGCCAAGCCTTTCAGTAGCAAAATTATTGAAAATATAAATAGGTCTTCTAGTGAAAACTGCTCTATGGCACTATTAGACCCAAAAAAAGTAAAAATAAAGGACGTATCCAAGGGTGAAAACCTCTCTGAGGCACCCGAGGATGGAGGGCTTGACACACTTCCCTTAGCAGTATATCATGAAAAATCATCTATGTTGGTGGAGAAGACAGTACCAACAAATCTGGGCATAGAAGAAAAACCAAAGATAATTCATTTAGCAGAATCATTAACACCTGGAGAGAGAATAGAGCATATGCAGTTTTACAAAGAAAGACAAGTTAACTTTGCATGGTCCTATGTAGATATGCCAGGACTTGATCCAGATCTAGTAATGCATCACTTGTCTTTACCACTGGGGGAAAAACCTATTAAACAAAAGTTGAGAAAAATGCACCCACACATTGCTCTATTGGTAAAAGCTGAATTACAAAAGTTGCTAGATGTGGGATTTATCAGACCTATTGACTATGCTGATTAGATTTCAAATTTAGTACCAGTTTCAAAGCCTGGTGGAGGCATTCGAGTTTGCACAGATTTTAGAGATTTAAACAAAGCTTGTCATAAGGATGACTTCCCACTTCCAAACATTGACATGATAGTGGATTTGACAACAGGGCACGAAATGTTATCCCTCATGGACGGTTTCTCATGCTACAATCAGATTAAAATTGCTCCTGAAGATCAAATTAAGACAACATTCACTTGTCCTTGGGGAACCTTCTGTTGGAATGTCATACCCTTTGGGTTGAAGAACACCGGAGCTACCTACCAACGTGCAATGACCACTATCTTCCATGACATGATGCATAACTATTTGGAAGACTATGTAGATGATTTGTTGGGAAAATCCTACACCAGAGCAGGACATCTAGAGATCATGGATAAAATTTTCACAAGATTAGAACAATACAAGCTCCGATTGAATCCAAAGAAATGTGCATTTGGGGTAACCTCTGGAAAACTCCTTGGATACATTGTATCATCTAAAGGAATTGAAGCTGATCCTACAAAAATAAAGGCTATACTTGAAATGCCTCCGCCTAAGAATATCAGACAGTTGAGATCATTACAAGGAAAACTTCAGTCTATCTGTCGTTTTATAGCACAACTTGCAGATAAATGTCAACCCTTTCAGCATATGTTACACAAGAATGTTTCATTTAGATGGGACAACAAGTGTGAACAAGCTTTTCAGAAAATCAAAGAATATCTTATGACACCACCAGTATTAGTACCTCCTACAGATGACAAACCTTTACTTCTATATATATCCACAACCACCACGGCACTGGGGGCACTTTTGGCACAACATGACTCTGAAGGAAAGGAATGTGCAATCTATTACATCAGTCGTACTCTAGTGCGATACGAGCTCAATTATAGCCCTATTGAAAGAGCATGCCTTGCTGTAGTTTTTGCATCACAGAAGCTAAGACATTACATGCTTACACACTAGACAAAGCTCATTGCAAAAATTGATCCTCTTAAGTACCTCTTGAACAAAGCAACACTCACAGGACGATTAGCTAAATGGGTGATGATTCTTAGCGAGTTTGATATTGAGTATATAGAAAGAAAAAATCAAAGGACAAGCTATCACAGATCAACTCACCGATGCTCCTATGATAGATGATCATCCTCTTATTACAGAGTTTCTTGATGAATCAATCTTCAACATGGAATCTACACATCTGTGGACTTTATATTTTGATGGCTCCTTCACACAAGGTGGTTCTGGCACTGGAATTCTCTTTGTCACTCCACAAGGGGATTGTATACCTAAAGCTTATAAGATACAGTTTCCATGTACCAACAATATTGCAGAATATGAGGCATTACTTTTTGGGCTCCGTATAGCTATGCAATGGAATATCCTTGAGTTGCATGTTTTTGGTGACTCTTAGCTAGTGATCAGACAAGTTAATGATGACTATAAAACAAAAGATGAAAAATTGATTCCTTACAAAAGAATGGTGGATGACTTCAAGGCCTATTTCACATCAATCTCTTTTTAGCAGATTCCTCGAGATAACAATAGAGTTGCTGATGCAATGGCAACAATTGGTTCATTTGTAGAAATTCCAAGTAATGCCGCTTATTGTGAGTTCTTGGTAGAACCTCTTTTGGAACCTGCTTACAATATACCACAATCTGAAATGATTTGTCTCATTGTTGGTCCTAATTCCCAATGTTATGGGGATATTTATACCTATCTTCGAGATAACACCTTGCCATCAAACGTATCCAATAAATCTCATAAAACCTTTATCCGTCAAGCTTCCTACTATGTTATCTTAGCCGATACCCTTTACCTCCAAGGTCTCGATGGTACTTTACTTAGATGTCTTGAGCATGATGAGGTCAAAATTGCTTTACAAGAAGTACATGAAGGTATATGTGGGGCACATTCTAGCGGTCCTACCTTAGCCAAGAAACTCTTGCGTATGGGTTATTATTGACCTTCAATGGAAAAGGATGCTCATCAATTTGTTAAAAAATGCAAGCAGTGTCAAAAACATGCAGACTTGATACACGCTCCTACACAAGACTTGTAGTCTCTTGCTACACCATGTCCCTTTTATTAGTGGAGACTCAATCTCATGGGCAAGATCCATCCTCCTTCATCCAATGGTCATAAGTTCATTCTCGTTGCCACCGACTATTTCACAAAATGGATTGAAGTTGTTCCTCTCACTCATATCACTGGAAAACAAATAGCCACCTTCATACTGAACTACATCATTTGTCGTTATGGCGTTCCTCTATCCATCATCACAAATAATGGTCATCCATTCAAAAATTAGGATGTCCGTGAACTCTGTGAGAAATTCCATATACAACATCATTTTTCCACACCTTACTATCCTCAAGGTAACGGCCAGGCTGAGGCTTCTAATAAAACCATTCTCAAAATTCTTAAAAAGACAGTCAATGAAGTTGGTCGAGATTGGCATATTCAATTGAATCCTGCACTGTGGGCTTATCGCACGAGTGTCCGCACTCCCACAGGTGCTACCCCATATGCCCTTGTCTATGGATCTGAAGCCATCTTGCCCATCGAGGTCGAGTTGCCCTCTTTGCGCGTCTCTTTGCACAATCAAATCAGTGATGAAGAATACCGAGTTTCCCGTTTGCAGGAGTTGGAACTGTTGGATGAACGAAGACAAACTGATTTCAATCATCTTAGAGCATATCAGCAACGAATGTGTCGAAGTTATAATCAGAAAGTGAAACCACGTACATTTGAGGTTGGGGATCTTGTTCTTCGTGAAAATCCTCGCACTCAACAAGATAGAGAAAAGAAGGGTAAATTTGAGCCTAACTGGTTGGGTCCATACGTTATCACTGCTGTGTATGGATTTGGGGCATACCAGTTATCTACTCCAAAAGGTGAAATGCTTAGTGATCCCATCAATAGTATGCACATTCGCAAGTTTTACACCTAAATGCTTCAGAGGGAAATCTTTTTCAAAGGATCTGAAAAAATACAAAAAAAGGGAAAAAATTCCTTTAAAAAAAAGAGAGAGAAATCCATTCGTTCAATGGTGAAAACCACTTCGGTGGTGCCTTGAACAGGTACCATGGTGAAAATCAAAAAATTCACGCCATGTGTAGAGGCTTTGCTCCTCTTTCCTTTGGAGCTCTACTTGATCTTTTCATTCATCCTCCACTTCATAATGACCTTTTCACACTCACCATGGCTTGTGAATTGTTCGACATTCCCCTCGCTTGCTCGCTTCACCACGCATACTAGGTTGGTCCTATCCCTCACTGGGGCATCTCACGATTAGAGAAACTACCCTCTTTGTCTATCTGCTTGTCTATTTATGTCATAACATGTCTTGAAATAATTTTAAAAAATTAGAAAATGTCTTGAAATAATTCAAAAAAAATCATAAAATGTCCTAAAATAATTCAAAAAAATCATAAAATGCCCTGAAATAATTCAAAAAAAATCATAAAATGTCCTAAAATAATTCAAAAAAATCATAAAATGTCCTAAAATAATTCAAAAAAATCATAAAATGTCCTGAAATAATTCAAAAAAAAAAAAAAATCATAAAAATGTCACGGAAATAATTCAAAAAAAAAAAATCATAAAATGTCTTGAAATAATTCAAAAAATCATAAAATGTCTGAA
Organism: Sequoia sempervirens; assembly: GCA_007258455.2. Taxonomy (NCBI): domain Eukaryota; kingdom Viridiplantae; phylum Streptophyta; class Pinopsida; order Cupressales; family Cupressaceae; genus Sequoia; species Sequoia sempervirens. The sequence goes on from VDFB02094870.1 coordinate 25,582, forward strand.
ATAATCTAAAAAATCATAAAATGTCACGAAATAATCCAAAAAAAAAAAATCATAAAATATGCGGAAGAAATCAAAAAAATCAAATATTGAAAAATCCCAAAAAAATAAAAAATTCCAAAAAATAGTGACACTTTCAGATCACCACACGGCTTTGAACTTCAACAAAATAAAAACATGCAAGTGTTGACAATCAAGCAAACATTATAACATATATATCAATCCACCTTTCAAATCCAATCAAACGTATAAAACCATACCAAGAATCGATTCTATATTGAAGCATGATGCATGTTTGTTTGTTTATCTTTGATTGTTTTATGATTTTATCTTTGGTGACATGCCTTTTAGCTTCTCCAGGATGTCTTAGACTAGAGAGGTGAGGATGGGGCATATTCACTTGTCTTTTGTTTGTGGATTGTTTCTTATTCACAGGATGACTCGTCTTAGGACATGGTTGTCTAAAACCATCACGGACCTATGAGTATAATGTGGATGAGAGCATTCCTTGTCTGATAGTGTCTTCCATGCAATAAGTATTCAGGTCATCTAAGGTCTTTATACCTAGATGCTTATACTTCATTACTAAATACAAATGCAAACAATATTCAGGTCGTCTAGATGTTCATGTTATCTAGATGCTTATACTATTTTGTGACATAATAAGCTCAATGATGATAAAAGCACTTAAAAGGCACAAGAGGCTTCATCACCTTCATTCTCTTCCATCTTGCATTTCATTTTCTTCATCTTTCTTGTCGCAGAGAAATCAATTGATTACTTTATACAATTGATATATGTCTCTTGAATCAAATCTCGAAACAATCAACCTACTTCTCAAAATTTCATGTCCCCTTAACCCATCAGTCAATACATCATAGCAACACCTTGTCTTGCGTAAGCATCATTCTCAATCAACTTAATCAGCTCAATCAGCTTCATCAGCTCATCAACCTGGCTATACTGATCATTTCCATCAATTGTTCAGTTACGCCCATCAACTGTGCATTTTCATCAAAATGTACATCACTGCTTTATCACTTGCACAATATCAGGTATCTAATCACTTTCTAGACATCTATCGAGAGATTAATCTTCTTACAATCTATTTGATCAATCTCTCGAGGGGGCATATCATTCTTATCATAATCCTTACCAAGATATCTTTGGGGCATATCAGTTGATCAATCTTTTTCTTTGAAACAACGTGACAAGCTGCATTGTCTCAAAGAGGGGCAAAATGTAGACACTCAAATTTGTCCTCACAATCGTAACGATATTCATCTATTGATTAAATAGATATTACTATTTACTTAATCAATTCATTCAATACTTTCTTCTATTCATGCATTTCATCAAATCATTGAACCATCTCATGCTTGTTCAATATCCGTTGCATTAACGTTCATGTCCATTTGTGCTATCATTCATACCCGTTTGCATAATAAATCATAAATCATTTATAATCCATTTGCATAATAAGTCACAAACATCATTTCCATATTAAATCAATTATCATTATCATCCATAATTGTTTCATATTCATCTCCATTAATAAATCAATTATCATAGTCATTTATTATTATTTCATAATAAACTAATTATCATAACTTGCATATTAATCATATCATTTGCATAAATCGTTCATGAAATATTGCATTTTAGTAAAGCATCTTTAAAACATTTTATTCATATTTAATCATTTAGGTTCATTTTAATCTAATATCCCTTTATCACTTTCACTCTCATGCATAACATTTAACCCATCAATGTGGGATAATGGCATTTACTTCTCTCACATCTTTTATCCCACATTTCATCTTCAACCCCTCTCCATCCTCAAAGAACTCCTATTTAAAGTGGGATTTCCCTCTCATTTTCTCTCTCACAAATTTTGCTCACAAATTTACATATTCATATCATCTTTGCATCTTGATTGCATTTCTCATTCACCATAGCCTCTTTATTGCATTTTGTGTTCATAAAAATCTGAGAGCAAAGGCATAAACAAAGATCTTGGTGATAGGGAGACAATGGAGATTGATTTCTTTTAAAAGCATTATTTGTTTTCTGTAGTTTAGATTTGCATTTCTGGTTTTGCTTTTAATTAGAATAGCTCTATTGATGTGGGCTGAAATGGTGGTTCTTACTCCATAGAATCATACATTTTTATGGCTCTACACCTAGAACATATGTTTTAATTAAATCAGACTGTAATTCTTCTAAAGAAGAAAATAGTCCTTATGATAAATTTTTTTAAGAATATTGTTACAAAAGCTTAGAGGAGCGATAAAATCAAAATTTCACTAAATTTTTTGTTGTTGAAGGATTGGTGCAAGTTACATAATGTTGTAGACTTAGAAAACAACTGTATGATGTGTTTGAAGATAATTCATAGAATAAAAAACCAGTACTATCCAAAAAATGACAAGATAAAAGGATTTGAATCAAGAACACATAAAGACATAATTCATGTTACACTGACCGAAAAGACTAATTCTACGACATTGAAGAATGATAAATTACAAGCTATAGATGATCAAGCCTAGATTCTTAAATTTGATGGATCCAAATCGAAACAAGGAATTGGAATTGGAGTTTGTTAGAGTAATAAGTTATTTCACTAAATTAATTACATCATATTGGTTAATTAATTAAGTCACTTATCACTTTAGTTACTTAAGCTAAACTTAGGTACATTAATAATTAATTAATTATTAATTATTAAGTGTGCACACTAAGGTTTCCTTTAGGGTTATGCATACATTTCTTTTATAAAGAAAATCATCTCATGTAATTTCTAAATTCCTGAATAATATCAATTTGCACATCTTCATGCAAAGCTCTGCTTTTTATTGTTTTTCTCTTTTGTGGAAGGCTTTTTTGGTTTGCATGTCTGATCTTGTTCCCATGGAAGAGTTTTAGTATCAGTTTGGCATTGTCATCGAGATACATAGCTTCTAGATTCTGTCATCATATCATTCCCTCTTATGGGGGGCATCTTTTTCATCTACTATTGCTTCATAGATTCTAGGGTTGTTCCAGTTTGTGAGTTTTCTAGTGTTCCATGGCATCGGGTCTTTTGTTACATTATTATGATTCCACCAAAGTCCTTCAGTGACTCTCATTTGATTTCTTGTAAATAGAAGTATCTTTCCTTGCTTGCTGGATTCAGGTTCCAGTGTTACTCCACAATGTTCTTCCAGTGCTTCTTTGTAGCGGTCCATTTCATTGTAGGGGGGTTTTGTCCCACTGCGTTTTTCTTCTCTACCTCATTATTGCATTTGTACATGGGTACCTGATCAGGCTTTGCTGCCAGGACCCATCTTTGCTTTCATGCATCTTTTACTTAGTGTTTTAGCTACTTCCTAAGTTCATCTTAAGGGAGGGTGTTAGAGTAATAAGTTATTTCACTTAATTAATTACATCATACTAGTTAATTAATTAAGTCACTTATCACTTTAGTTAATTATGCTAAACTTAGGCACATTAATAATTATTTATTTATTAATTATTAAGTGTGCACACTAGGGTTTCCTTTAGGGTTATGCATACATTGCTTTCATAAAGCAAATCATCTCATGTAATTTATGAATTCCTGAATAATATCAATTTGCACATTTTCATGCAAAGCTCTGCTTTTTATTATTTTTCTCTTTTTTGGAAGGCTTTTTTGGTTTGCATGTTTGATCTTGGTTTCTAATAGAGTTGAACTCATCAACCCTCAAGGTAAATATTTTCTTGTTGCATATCAGTTACAATTTCAATGTACTAACAATGTGGTAAAATATGAAGCCCTTATACATGGCTTGATCCTTGCAATCAAGAAGAAGGTTAGAATCCTCAAGGTGTTTGGTAATTTAGAACTAGTAGTCAGACAAGTTCAAAAATACTACATCTTTCATTACAAGTGATTTTCCAATTACCAACACAGAGTATGGGATTTAATAGAAAATTTTGAAGCATTCAGTATTACTCATATCCCAAGAAGATTTAATCAAAGAGCCGATGCTTTGGCTACTGCTGCTCGTACTCTAGAACCTCTAGATGTATCTAATTTGAAGAGATTCATAGTTGAGCTAGTACAACTACCCTCGGTTCCCAATAATGTTACTAATTTGTAGGTGTTCGAAGATGACCGACATATATTAGAATTCATCGCTAATTCTGGTATTTTTGAAGCACAAATAATTGAAGAGATAGATCACCCTGATGGAGAAATTCAAGATGAATAATTAGCTCAAGTAAGAGATAATAATAATATGAAAGGAATAATTGAGTTAGAATGATTATTTGACATTGATCAGATAATTAGACAAAAATATTTTCCCTGAAGCGATGGAGGGCAATTTGAATTGTACAATTTGCATACTAAAGAAGATCCTAAGAATGTGCTAATAGGAAAATTTTGTACTAAGGAAGAGAAAAGAAATATTGCTCAAGCACTTAAAGACTATTGGGAGGTTATAGCTTGGACATATGAAGATTTGAAAACTTATGATACTTCCATTATTACTCATAGGATACCGTTAAAGCTTGATGTGAAGCCTTTCTGGTAGAAAAAATGACTAGTAAATACACTCTTAGAACCATTAATTCAAAGGAAGTCCAAAATATTTTATCAGCTAAGATAATGTTTGCTATAAAAAATTCTACTTGGGTGGAAATTTTTTTTACTATGAGAAAGAAGAACAGAGACATACGACTGTGTGTAGATATTCAGAATCTCAATAAGGAATTTGAGAAAGATAATTATCCACTACCCTCACTAGAAGAAGTTATACAAATAGTCAATGGTTCACAGATGATGTCCTTTTTGGATGGATTCTCTAGATATAATCAAGTAATGGTAGCAAGGGAAGATAAGATGAAAACAACTTTCACCACGAAGTGGGGAACTTTTGCTTATAGAAGGATGCCATTCAGATTGATAAACACCGAAGCTACATTCTAAAGAGCAATGGATTATGCTTTTCATGAGTTGATAGGAAAATGCATTATTATTTATATGGATGACCTCACAATATTTTTGAAAGATAGAAGAGATCATGTTTGAGATCTTAGAGTAATATTACAAAAGTGTGAAACTTACGAAATTTCATTAAATCCTAAGAAGTGTATTTTCTAGGTAACTGAAGGTAAGTTACTAGGAAATATTATTTTTGAATGAGGTATTTCAATAGACCTAGACAAAGTGAGTGCATTTCTCAAGCTACAACCCTTGGGAAGCAAGAAAGAATTGAAATCATATTTTGGTAAGATTAGATTTGTTCAAAATAATTTACTGGATTTTCTGAAACAGTGAAACCACTCGATGATATGTTAAAGAAAGATACCAAGATAGAGTGGAAAAATGAAGCTAAGATCTCCTTGAAAATAAAAATACTACAATTATAGAAGCTCTAGTATTGGTAAGTCCGGATTACGTTAAACCTTTTTATATTTACTCTTTTGCTTCTGGTCATACTTGCACAACAATACTAACACAAAAAGGTGGGAATAAAGAAGAGAAACTGCTTGCTTTTATGAGTGCTCCATTCAAAGAAGCGGAACTGAGATACACATGTTGAAAAGCAAGCCTTTGTTTTAGTCAAAGTGGTACATAAATTTAGACACTACATCCTCAAGAGTATAGTCAAGGCTATTGTTCTAGATTCTGCAGTCAAGATGTTGTTAATGCAGAGTAAGCTCAGAGAAAAGAGAGCCAAATGGGTTACCATCCTACATGA